>ML986719.1:14280-58019 GCA_010094045.1 Lojkania enalia
GCCTTGCAGCGCCCGACTGTACATGGCCTCCGCCTCCGCCAGCTTGCCTTGGTCGGCGTAGAGAACACCTAACATATCCAAGGCCCATTCCATTCCCTCAACATCCACCTTGCCTCCCGATATTAACCGCTCTTGCCTAGAGGCGTGTTGAAGTAACCGCCGTTGTAACATCCACGAGTCTCTTACATCCCTCATGGGAATCTCCGACGCCACACAAGTCAATGCGACTTGTGCAAGCCTTTCATCCCACTCATGGTTCAGCACAAATGTCGTCCAAGAGTGCACACAGCTATGAACACTGTACCCACCAGATCCGAATTGTAGCTGATGAGACCAATGTGGATCCACTAGCCCAAAGCTGCAAAGCAGCGTAACAGCCATGTTAAAGTTCAGTTCGTCCTCTGTCAGCCTTTGGAGCCACTCATCGTCGGCGGAGTTTGCATGTCGAAGGAGGTCAAAGTACACATCCTCTCTATCAAAATACGCCCATAGCTTTAGTAGTTTTGCTGATGCTGTATTTTTTTGTTCAATCAGATCAAAAGTTGTCTGCCAGGTAGAGTATAGAGCACGGTCCTCATAAGAATTTAACTTAGGGCTCGTAGTCTGAAGCTTCAGCCACGAAGCTTTGTAGAGCCGAAGATACTCCGAGAAGCTTGTCGTTACGTGCTCAAGATACGCTCCAGCAGTAGATAGGGCAAGCGGCAAGCCATCGAGTTCCTTGACAAGCTTCACGGCATCCGGGTCGTCTTTGATACCTTCCCGCCTAGATGTGTTTGACAGAATCTCAAGACCATCCTGAATACTCTGCAGTTTCTGAACATGGATGCGATGACTAAGGCTCACTTGCGACGACCGCGTTGTGATAATGATTGAACCGTGGTCAGATCGCGGAAGATATCGGTGCAAATCGACCGCTAAGTCGTCCAGACCACCCGACATCTTGGGATTATCGTAGTTGTCGTAAATGATAAGCCAGCGTGTATTCATTGGAAGATCGAGCCAGTCCTTGACTGAATTGACTACTCGATCGAGGTCCCCGTCCAGGTTCACACTGGCAAGCAGACCGGTTGAACGATGATGCCTCAGCACCTGCTGAGCAATGTCCCGAAAACCTAGCTTAAGAGAGTCGTCATCATTCGCGTTCAGCCAGAAGATCGCCGTGTGCTTCTCCTTGTGTCGTCTGGCATATGTAATCGCCAGCTGAGTCTTTCCAATGCCCCCAAGACCATGTAGGACGACACAAGCTCGACCACTATGACCGTAGAGTAGCTTGTGCATCTCTGACAGCTCCTTCTCTCGAGCAACAAACTGTGCAGCTTCAGGAAACGACGTGAGGTCGAGCCCAACGGCAAATTTTTCGAACTCGATACCTGTGCTAGTCATTTCATTATTTCACTCAGAACACCTGTGCAAACTCCTTACCCTTGTACAGCCTGTGGATCTCTTCCTCCAGCCGCCGGAATGCATGGTCCCTTCCCTCACCGTAGTTTGGCACCATGGAGACATCGAAGATTCCAATTAAGCAATATGTTCCATCTTCTTCAATCGTAGTAGTGCGGCGCTCTGCCCAGGACCTCCGCTCTTTGATGCTGAAATTCGATAAAGCATCGCCTTGGAGAGCATTCTTCGCGATACCAGTGATGTTATGTATCTTAGTCTCAAGCGTCGATTTGCTCCCAAGTTGCTGCCCCTCCAAGCTGAAGAAGTCAACTAGCCTTGGTGCGATGAGCTCTTGAAGCGTCCAGCCTCGAGTAAACCATCTACTCGCCCTGAAGTCTTCTTCCCATGCTTTTTTGTCATCCGTTCTGGTGGCGGGTTTAGACACGTCTGAAAGGTAGACGTAGCAGCGTGCAGCGTTCCGATACCACCGAAACATGGAATTGATGGCCGCACCGAGTTCGACCGCATTCTTCTTATCGATGCAGCAGGTGTCTACCCAGAAGTATTGCAGTCCATCGGCTGCAGCCTGCTTTGCGCAGAACTCTATCTTCCTCCAGCCAGCCCTGTTCATAGTCCTGCTCCTATCCGCGCCTGCTTCCATGTCCTGAAACAGGACCTCCTCTTTTTCCCAGGTATGAGAGAGCGTCGCGTAGGCAGGGACATTGCCGCTGGTAGGTTCGCGGAAGACAATCTCGCCGTCGGGTTTGTACTGCAGGAGGCGTATGAGAGCCATGAGTCTCTGGGGGTTCGCTAGTGACCCTCACAACGAACGCATTTCGTGCGATTCTTTCGTTATATCGGCGCTAGGTCAGCGACTCGAACATTTACAGAGGGGAAGCAGTCTTCGAAGGTCATCGTAGCCGCTGCCTACGAGGCTGAATTCCCACGAGGCTGCATCGTGGCGCACGCTGGCCAGCCACCTGCATGGCGGAGGCAGATCTAACCTTTTATGCCGTTTATTTCACTAACGCAATGTGACGCAGTATACATTGGGACAGGTGGTTCACTGTTGTTGAAATGCCCCAAGCCATTTGAGGTCTTGCACAGTCAGTTCAAAGTTGATAAGCGGCGAGACAAGTGGTGTTGTCCCGTTTGATGGTGGGTAGCGCTCCGTTGCCATACGATACCTAGCGTGGGGGCTAATAGTATACGACACCGCACCCGGGTAAACCTCGGACGAAAAGATTTATGTGACTTAATATCACGCGCTTTTTGGCAGCAGCCATAATCGCTTAGCCACAGACTTGGCTTGCTGATCTCTGTGGCTTAAATTCCACTAAAATTGGGAGGTATTGATCAGAGTAGGGTCGTTGCACGAATTATCCTCATACAGCTGCTATAGGGCTGATGATGACTTTCTAGCGTGATGCTGAGGCTCTGATAGTAGGATACTGCGTATTATTTTTTTGGGAGTGATGCAGGCTCAGTATTGGAGCTGTGGTAGAAGTGTCCTGCCACGAAGTGAGGCGGTTGTTTTTCAGGCCGCGATGGCGACGATAAGGGTTGGTAATTCCCTAGTATTGACAGTCAGGAGATCAAGGAAGAGAGTTTCGCCGAGCAGAGAAGGAGAGGTCTTAACACCCTCCCAACCGTGGCGTGGTTTTAGCGCCGTCCAATCAGTATTAGTGTAATCTACCGTGGTATCGAATCCCTACACCTATGGGTCATCTGTGGCGTAGTGCCGAGAGTGGTGTTTATTCAGTTTGTCTAGTTTGCTCTGTTTGTTCAATCGGGCCCAAAATAGCCGGTCTTCAGTCTATTTGTTCAGCGCTTAGCAGTGCATCACTGGCACGAGCTGCCTCTGACTGAGCTGCCTCACAATCCCCATTTCCTTCAGTGTAGCAAGCTAACATGGACAAAGCCAGTCGTACTGGCTGAAGGTGTCCCCGAAGGCATACCTAATACTTACTCTGCCCTAGCGGCACACGGCGACGTCCCGCTTTCTACCCTCCATCATCGTGCACGCGGACGACGCTCGAGAGAAGCCAAAGCCCAAAGCCAATTATACCTTACGCCGTGCGAAGAGAACGCCGTCGTTGATTTCTTATTACAGATGGATAATCTCGGACAACCTATACGAATAATGTACCGGCAATAGCGTTCAGCGCTACACGTCATCGGCCTCAAGCAGATAGACCACTTAAGCCTCCCGGTGTGAACTGGGCCAAGAGACTCGGAAGACGCCGGCTAGAGCTTGTAGCAATAAAGGAGAAGCCACAAGACTGGAACGGGCTCAATATCTATGACAAGGTCTCACACTGGTTTGAGGTAATCGGAAAGGAGCTTCGAAGCCCGGTTGTCCAGTTGGATCCCAGATCACATGGTGTGACGGCCCATCACAAACAGTGATGAGCCACTCCAAAACACACCCTTCTATGTAGACCTACATAAATAGGTCTCTAGCTCATAGATAGAAAGGATAACACTTGTTCTCTTAGTTCAGAGCTTCAACTTGTCCTGCCAGAGAACGTCTACAATATGGATGAGACTGGAGTTATGCTGAGTATGCCTGGTTGAATCCCATAGTCACGTGACATTGAGCCTACTGCCTATAGGCAGTCGGTGGCTTTAGGCAAGTAGGGGAGGTGCGTAACAGCTATAAAAGTAGCTATGTGACTCCTCGTAGATAGAATTATCACACTTGTTCCTAGTTCAGAGTTCCAACTTGCCTAACTCTGTCAAAGTCCTTGCTGGTAAGGATGACATGCGAGGCGGCCGTAGAGGCAGCCGTAGAGGCGCGCGCGTGAAGCGGACTATGGTAACCGCTATTAGTTGGAACTCTGAACTGAGAACAAGTGTGATGCTTTATCTACGAGGAGATGTGTAGCTACTTATAGTTGTTAAACACCTCATCTGCCCGCGTTAAGCTACTGGCTGCCTATAGGCAGTCAGTAGGTGGCGTGCTTGCCTGCCAGGCAGTAGGCTCCGTATCACGTGACTATGGGATTCAACTCTATTGAATGTATCTCCGCCGACGGCAGGTGTCTAAATCCTATGATAATCTGGCCCGCCTCAACCCATCGGGCCAACTGGACCACATATCCTACCCCTGGCTGGGTCTATGCATTCACTGAAGCAGGATTTTCCGACTCCTATATTAGCTTACAGTGGCTTAAGCTCGTCTTTGATCCCCAAACTAAAGAACAGGCGCGTGGGAAACCACGCATACTTAGATGGGACGGGTTCGGCACACATGAGACCCTTGAAATCCTAGAGTTCTGCTTTGAGAACAACATTATCCTTTGTCGTATGCTCTCTCACACCTCCCACAAACTGCAGCCTTGTGATTTCGCAGTATTTGGACCGCTAAAGGCATACTACCGAGTTGGACCCCAGGTCACGTGATATAGGACGTGCTGCCTGTGGTGGCGTTAGGTAGATGAGGAGGTGTAACGATTATAAGTAGTTGCATGACCTCCAGCAGTTAATGGATCATCACACTTGTTCTCACTTCAGGGGTTCAACTTACCGCGAACAGGTTGAGCGGATGGAGCGAGGAGTAAATACTATTGGCAAGCAACATTTCACTTATCTGTACAGTCCTGCAAGGGAGAAAGCACTTACTGAGAGGAATATCCGCGCAGGATGGAGGGGAAGCGGTTTATTCCCATTCAACCCTAACAAAGTTCTTGCTAATGTACCAAAACCACCTCCTGTCGAGCTAACCGTTTCGATAAACAATGAGACGACAGTATAGTCCCGATACGAAGCATTGCCAACGCCTGCAACGCCAAAATCAGGAGAGGATTTAACATCGCTGCTTAACATGATTAAGCTTGTTCCTAATGATGAAGCGAGCAGCCAACACAAAGAGAGGCTCCAACAGAAACTCTCCCATGCCGCCCAGACACTTCTTGCCAAGAATGCCCTTCTTCGTGGTGGTTCTCGCTACGTGGTGAGGGATAGTATATTCTAATCACAGAGAAATCATGCTCTTCATCCTGTATTTCAAGGAGTTCTAAGGCCTGATTAATGTAACGTTAGTTGAGTATTCCCGTAACAATAGCACGCCCATTCCCGCCTACTTTCGCCAACTGAGCGACGCGCACACGAGTTTTTGCTTATCGGCAGTCAACCCCCCCTGGTACCTGTATGAAATGTCACTGTCCTATGGCGGCCAATGGGATTAGCTCTTAAATTGGAATCTATTGTCTATATAACCGGGGGGCCAGCCCCTATTAGTCCAAGCACACCAGCAACTCCAAAAGAGTCCACTCTTAGAACAGCCTCCTATCTACCTTGAGGATCTGCCACCCAGCGCGTCAATCTGTTTACTCATCGCCATAAACATCTTTTCGAATTTGGATTCGAAATTCGTCATTCGATCCTCAATCCCTTCAAGTCGTTCCAAACCTTCGTCCGACAAATAGCTAGCGCTAGAGCTGGTGGAGCTGCTCCTTCTTCTGTCTGGGCTTCTAGAGGTTCTTCCTCTCTCCGGGCTTCTTGCCCTCCATGGCGTCTCCCGGATTCTTGAGCTGCTTGCCCTTGTTGAGCGACTTTTGAGAACATCGGTCTGATACGGGCGTTTAGCTCTCTTCAGCCAAGGTATTTCAAGCCCATTGTCAAGAAAGAAATCCTCTATCATCCTATCGGCCTTGGTTTTCCAGATAGCTCTGCAGCCCGACCGGTTAGGGAACTTATAACTGCCATCCTCGTACTCGACCCAAACGGCACAGTCTGGATACCTTCTTGGGTTGTCACCCTCTTTAGCGGCCACCCCTTTAATTCGAACAAATCCTTTTCGATCTTTCGGTGAATACGAATTTATTTTACTTCGTATGTCGATGCGCTCGGTCTTCGGCAGCTGTTCTAGGTAGCCCCTAGCTGCTTTTTCTCCAACGTCCGCGGAGTCCTCAAAGACTATGGGATTCTTCCGGTCCTTTTTTTCGACAAGGAATAGACATCTTGTCATTGTTGGGTTCCCAAGTACATCGGTGGTCTCTGTCGGTGCCATTGCCATGATTCTCTCGCCCTTTTCAGTCAAACCTGGTTTCCATTCAGTTGCAGGTTTTGGTGATGCTTTTGCCTTCTTAGCGGGCGTAGGAGTTGTTGGCTCTTTAGCGGGCATGGGCGTTGCTGGCTCCGATTGCTCTGAGAGGACCACGCCCGGATAGATCTTCCAGTCCAGGTACCTACGCTTATTGATAAATTCGTCCAACCTCTGATTCACTTCATTTATTTTCTGATTCGCCTCGTCATCAGCAGGGTTCTTTTTGACGCGGCGAATGAACGGCATGGCCTCCTGATAATACCCTGCTAGTCCTTGGTAATCGATTGCCCATTGGCCGACTGGCTCAACCCCATCGTCCTCGTTCATCTTCTTGATCCGATCGTTAATTCCGTCCAACTGTTGGAATGCAGCCTTAGATTTAGGGCTTTTCTGAAGATGAGCAATATGTGTTGTGGCCTCTTGATATAACTTTACGGTTTTGGGGGTTAGCGCCGGCGTTTCGTTCTCAACTTCCATTCTGTCCTGGTCACCGTCACTATCATCGTCACTATCATCGTCGTTGCCAGCGCCCTCCCAATCCTTTAGTTCCTCGATCCAATCTTCACTACAGTCTAACGCCTGAGCTGCCTCTATGACTCCTAGAGTCCAAAGTTAGCACTAGATGGTAGAAAGAGAAGGATGCATACATACTGTCGAAAGCCTTTTGGGCGTCTATTCCTTTGTTATATTTTGGATGAGTATCAGTACCACGTTTCCAAGTTGCTTGCTCAATTGCTTTCTCCTCTTCGTATAGGTTCGTATAGCTTTCGCTAATTCCAAGGACCTTACGATGTTCGTCTTTGCCGCACTTTAGTATGTCTTGGATCACGTCTCCTCCGCCATCTAAAGTTTCTCTGGTGCCGCCTGTCGCGTCATTGGCCGTTGCATTATTTGCCGTTGTGTTATGAGCCGTTGCGCCATTAGCCGTCGCGTCACTGTCGCTATTTGCAGACTGCTCCTTCTCTTCCTCTTCTTGTCTCCTTCTATGATCTGCTTCATTTCGAGCAACCTCTGGCTCGGGAGTAGCCTCTGGCGTTATCGTTGGCCCATCCCGCACCGCCTTTCCCTGCCCATTTTTAGGCTCCTTTGGTATGGACTTATTACTGCCATCCTCGGCAAGATGATCGATATTTGAAGCTGTTGCTGTGCTCATCGGGAAATATTTGATTGCAGGTTATGTATCTTTCTGAGATTCGAGGCAGGTCAGAGCCACTTCTTAAATATTAGATGCTACACGAATTTGACCACCCTCTCCGGGCCCCTTTTAATCCCCCATTCTTGTGGCTCCTGAACTGGGCCTTTCAAGATCAGTGCATACAACTAAAATAGATATTGACTCAACTTTACCGCACCGCAGTCCTCTCTAAGTTTTCCACATATAGCACGTTGCCGCCTCTGTTTGGATGTCAACTTCAGGTCCTGTATTATCCTCAGCCACATGTACCCAGAACCGGGCTATTAGTAATACCAGTGCCTCCACTCCCATATGTATCCCCTTAGGACCCCATTCTGGAACATCCTACCGGCTCCTATTCAGGGACAGTGCCATCGAAGGTCACCTTCGGTCTTTGACTTTGATGCCGCCGAAGAATCATAACTACGACGGGTTCTCCCAATTTTTCAACTAAATTAAGGGAAAGAAAATTTCAGGATAAGCCCTATTACCATGCCAATGCAGTTTTTCACGATCACCTTGATACTCGCAATTTTCAGATTGGTTTCAGCCAATAATGTGACGCGCACTAACGAAACTCCAGCGCCAGGACTGGCACCTCTATTCCATCTTCCTCCATGGGCAAATGGCTCGTCCCCGCCGACAGAGGTCACAGTCCAAATCAATTTTGGTGATCTGTCCGGGTCGGCCATCATTACACTCATCAACTCTTCCGTTTCCACTTCGCGCAGAGTTGGGAATCCATTCACTTTCTTTTCGAACACGACTATGTATCCCGGGCCCTACATGACGACCAACCTTACATCTTGTGCTACGCATCCCGTTTATAATGCCACCAGAGTCTCGGCCGGCTTTGCGAAACCTACTGGTAACATCAACGCGACCGCCGGGTCCTCAGGCCGACCATTTGCAACGCCAACACCGACGGACTTCAGTCTTTTTAGTAGCGGGGCTATATCGAAGAAAGGCAATCGTAATGCGTTCTTATCTGCTATTATTACCCTATCGTATTTTCTATAGCTCTTACAAATTCGGTGTTTACTTGCGGGAGGTATCGGGATGTTATATAGCTTCTGATATATAAGCTAGCTATATTTTTTATGTCTTTCCCCTAGAAAACGTTTGTCTAATGAAGATACGTCCGTGCCTTTAGTATTGCAAAGGATGCTAAGTTAATTTACTAAGAAGAATGAACCCATTTACCGTACTGCCAAGGAATTATTAGTATACTCAATAGAGAAGCGAATTACTTAGGGGAAAAGGAAGAAACAAAGTACAGTAATTTAGAAACCTTTCATTTAATAAAAAAATGTCCCGCAATCGTGTTTAATACTTCTTAGAAACCTCTTTCTAAATCGCCTGTTACCACTGTCTCCGGGGAGGGAGCCGCAGACCTTCTAAAAGTGACTTGGTTCAAATCGGCTGGCTTAAAAATTCTGACTGCTGTTGCCCTGTCTTCCGCTGCTTCTGAATCATATTGACCTAGGCTTTCCTCAGAAGAATTCTTCATATTAGGCTCCTTTAGCCGCATTACTATAAGGCAAAATATGCAGCACATCATGGCGTATCGATGGTCTAAGCGAATGCCTTAGGTTGGGGGTGTCAAGTTGAAGACAGGAGATAGTCTTCTAAAGTTCCAGCGAAATCTTTATACGGGGCTGAGGGGAAGATGCACAGCGATATCATGCTATAAATAGTGGTGGACAAAAGTGGCCCCATTCCGCTTCTAGAGGGGGCAGAACTGGGCAAGAGAGGTAAAGGGCTCTAAATTGCTACCTCCAAACGTCGCCTTGGGACCAAGTATTTCTACATTAAAATAAACTATATTTAAATAAGCTATCGCCATCGCTATTACTAGAAATCTGCGCCTATTTATTGTGGAATTGAAAAATGGATGGTAAATTCAATTTTGAATCACGAAATCTATATGGTTATCCCAGAAACCCAGAGGAATTCTCTATTGACACTTTAATACAGCGGGTGGAGGAGTTCCAGAGGAGAGATCACCTTGAAACTCTTGAAAAGCTTACGGAGGAAAATTGCTCCCTACAGCAGCGTATCTTACGCTACCGTAAATACTCGTGTCTGACGCTGGATATCCTAGAAAAAGTCTATGAAGGGATGTTAGCAATGCAGAAGGTGCTGAACGAATGCCTAGAAGAGGAAAAGGCTGTAGAACAAGCTTGGCTCATATTCAAAGAAGGGGAATCTGGATGGCGTGAATATAGTTCTGGAAGATGGATATGAATTTGTAAAAACAGAATCCATTTCAAATGCAGAGCTTACCACTTCTTCATTGTCTCTGTTTTTTAGTAGTTATACTGCTGGCAGAGAAGAATTTTCATATACAGAAGTAACTCAGCGTCTCTCTTCCACCTTTGTTAAATTAAAAATACTAGGGATAAGTTAGACGTACAACCTACCAAAATGCACCTACTAGGTTAGCCAATGAGATTCAGCCAATCTCTGGAGAGCGGCATTCTGTCACTGAGCCTGCGACAGAAGCACAACATACGGAAGAGCATTCAGGGAGCGACAGCCAAGGCCCAGCTCTGGCTGGCAGGCTAGAGAGGCTGGAAGAGCGAGTCGGTTTGATTGAAGAAGAAATGAGGTAATTTAATGTCGCTCTATTTGCTAATTTCTTATTCATTCCTAATAGCGGAGCAGATATTTTGCCGATATTCAGGCCTATATTAAGGAATTTCAAGAATGGACTGTAGAGTTTAAGCGGACAGCGGAGACCCTTGCAACAGAAATGAACGACTCTAAGTCTAAAAACCTGTAAATTCACTCACATTTCTTCAATTTTCACTCCAGTCCGTGGCGTTGGTGGACACCTGACTACTGAGGCTGACAAATTAGATAGAATGTATAGTGTCCGCAACGGATCATCCAGTAGCATCGCCGAATAACTAAGCAGGTTGTCTTCCTGTGACCAACCAAGCGTTGACATATGAACCGAATCGTATGTAGGGTCGAAGAGCAACTGCGGGTTCTGGTCGACGGGAAGCCATTGGAGTATATCGTCTATTTCGCAAGGTAGGTAATTTTCTGAAGACATGACGCTCGTTTGAGGTAACCAGTTCATGCCCTCGAGGGTATGCGACTGTGGAGCCTCCCAGGAGTTCTGGAACGACATCGTGAGTATTGGTGCTGTTTGTTGTAGAGATAACATGTTATGGTTTGGCTCTCTTTAAGTAATAGATGGTATAAGGGAATAAAAGAAACGGCAAGTGCCACGCGCTTAGGTATCTCCGGATCTAAGCCACGGTGGTTTCATCTTAATGGCTCCGACCGGTCGTGGTATAGAGTAGTGTTTCAGGTTTCATTCTTACTACTAAGCCCTTCTCAGCGTGCGACTTCTGATACACATCATCTTATACGACCTAAATGAAATGTCCCTACTCCTCTCCATTCTCATCTAGCGTTAGAGCCGCTAACCTTTCGGCTCCCATCGCAACTCTCTCCTTAAATAATGCCATCCCTGTGTTCCGTTCTATTTTAAGCCAGGTGCATGCTTCATCCATTGCCGGGTCTAGTTCTTCTTCGCCCATTGACTGTCTTTCCTCGGCCTTCATTACCAATGGCTGGAGCTTCTCACGTAGGTTTTTGTGCGCAATGGATTTACGTAGGCAATTCTTGTCTCGACGGAGCTTTTTGGCGATGCAACTCTGAAGGCAAAGTCCCTGAGCAATAGACATGATGGATGATGGATGTGTGTTAGCGAATTTTGCAATTGTGTTGTAGAGATCCCTTAATCGGGCCGTGTAGTCGATGATGTAGTTCGAGGCAATGTTAGGCCAAGACCCCGAACTGGGTCATTTTCCAGGACCAGATCTGGACCCATGTAGTTCAGAAACGAGCCTTCTCTCAGGTAGCAAAGAGTAGCCAACCTCCGCATTATGTGAGAACGTGCAAATTTGGAAAATACTCAAACACTGTGCCTCAACGATAGACAGGTTCAGACAAGGGATTCGGCAAATTTTTCTGGACGACACACCATGACCACTTATTTGTAGGGCTCGGCGGCCATATGATGTATGCGAGCAGAACAAGGCTAGTTCGCTAGGATGACGCCTTACGCCCGGATGGGATAAAATTAGACGCCTTACGACCGGATGTGGCACAGCTTGTCGTCTTACTACCGGATGGGGTGGTGCTTTCCCCTGAAGATCTTCGCAGCCAAAGTATATTTCAAATTCCGACATAACTAAAGTTTCAAGCTTTTTAACATGCAACAAATCGAGGGTAAGGCGCTTCTATGCCCATCTATGAATAGGAAGGTCCCGAAAAGTGCCCCTTTCAGATTAACCTTATCAACATCTATTTAACGGTGATTCATTCGTTCAATATCTATCAACAAACTGAGGATTTCTCAACTAAAGTTAAACCACCAGTTAACAAACGATTTTCTAAAACTATGGCCTCTCAACCGACCGTTCAAGATATCGAGCAGCAAGGCGCAGTCTCCGTAAGGGCCTCGCTATCAGGTTCCCGTTTTATCTGACTATTTTTTAGATGATTTACCTGGATGGGAAAAGAGAACCCTCTAAGTCTCGCAACGACGGCCAAGTCTGCACAGACCGGCAACTCGCCTTCATCGACCAAAGACTCTATGACGCCGGCGGAATCATAGAAACCTGTCGCAGAGACCTTCACGAGTTTCGATGCATGTTTACCCCCCTGCAGAGAAGATGCGCGGCGTACGAGCATGCATATCACGATGAAAAACAACGCAATGTCCAATCCTTCCAGGCGTACCAAACGGTCTGTGTCCAACATGAGAAAGCCCTTAATGACCTGGCCGAGATGGCCAACAAGCACCGGTCCCTACAGAAGGACTTCGATAGCGCGCAGACAACTATCCTTGCCCAACAATCGGTGGTCCAGGAGTGCGAACGACGCCTTGCTACCCAAACTTCACTGGACCCCAAGATCGGCGAAGCAGAAACAGAGACTGAGCAGCTTCAAACTAAGATCACAGAGCTGGAGAAGGAAAAGATTGATATGCAAAATGCACTGGCAAATGCCACCGATTTTATCCTTAACGCTGAACGAAAGCTCAGCGAACTTGAGAGGATCAATTGCGCAGCCAAGCCTCAGGAGACGGAGTTATCGCCTGTTGAAGAGTCCACCAGTATTGGAAAGAGGAAGAGAGATGATGAGGACAAGAATGAAGAGGAATTAAAGCAACACGGTGTGCCTGCTAAGAAGGGCCGTAAGAGGAAACATGTTGGGTAGATGGCGCACGAATTTTTGCCTTTTACGCAATAGTATTTTGCTTTCCTGCCTGCTTTGCTTTTGTAATTAGTTCATAAAATCGTGCGTGTTATCCTCGAAAGCAAGATTGCTCTTCAATATAAGTCTAGAAAGCTCTATTTAGGCCCCCTATCTGTTCCAATGTTGGGCGGGAGCCCTAAAACGGCCTTAAGTACGATCGGAGCTGACACGCAGTATATAAATGCAGCTACAATCCCCAAAAATATGAATAACTGCATATGAACTTAGGAGCATGCTCAAGCAGAAGCGAACCAAAATCTTTCCAATAGCCCCTTCTCGCGGGTCTCCCTCGGGTGATGCCGTTGACGCGGAAGCCGCCCGCAAAATGGGGCCACCTGTGCCGACCGAAGATATTAATAAAAATTTTGGAGGGTCGAAGAAGATGCCTGTACCAAATCTTTCGCAGCTAATTGAGCAGAAGACATGCGAGAATGACCAGTTAAGACGTGAGCTTGACTGTGAACGAGAGAGGTGTCGCGCAAGCTATCGAGCGAGGACGTATATTGCAGCAGAAGCAAGTCGAGTCGTTGAGTCCCTTCAGCAGGCACTTATAAACTTCCAAGAGCTGCATAAGCAGATTGAAGAGGAACAAGAGTTAAAGGAGTAATAGGAATCTACGGTATTTCGGCTAATAATGAATTTCTTAAATTTAACTTAGGTTCGAAGTTATGATTTAGTGGTTAATCTTCGCCAGCTTTATAGGTGTAGCAACAGAAAGATGCACAGCTCGCAGTTATCGACCACAGAATATATTAACAATAGGTATAACTGCTCCGCCTCCACTCATCATTGTTTTCGCGGTGCTGTTGAACTGCTTCATTACTCCGCCGGATAAAGTGACCACGCAGCGAGCCAAATCAAGTGGGAAGAACTCTGCGAGGCGCAGAGCAGCCTCTATCCCTGTAAAGCCATCTTGATCGGCTATCCCCGAGACAATTAAAGAGCTAGCGGCAGTGGGCACATTGCCTAAATTACCTTCTAAGATAAGTTCTAACTATTGTTAACTTAAAAGGTAACCATATATAATATACTTACCCGGTAACAGCTGAGCAGGCTTTCCATTTTCTGCACTGGAGCAATCGGTAAAGAGCGGCAGGAAAAACTCGATAACAGGACTTATTAGGCTCTTAACCAGCTTTGATTATAATCGTTGGCAGTCCATCCATGGTGCAATTATACTTTTCGACTGCCATTTGACCGAGAATAACTGGAGCAATGGACAGAACAAGCAAGATATTAAAGCTGCATAATGGATAACTATGCTTCTTGTAGGCGTGGTTCTGGAGGAAATATGAAATAATTAGAAATATAGCCCGCCGACGGTTTTTAAGAACAAAAACTTCGTACTATTCTACACTATTCTAAGAATGGTTTAGCGCGGTACCAGTTCTGGCACTCTTCTCTGGAAGCGTTTAAATTTATTATTGGTGGCTGTACCGCTCACCTAATGCTCCTTAATCGCGAACGAAAACGGCGCGCAGAGGATGACGATCAACTATACATAGTAGTACCAATATTAGATGTACCTTAGTTGGGGTCGTACTCAGCATCGTAATCTATGCCAAAAATATGGAAAGATTAGGATCCCTGCCAACGCGTGACAAGGGGTCAGAAGCGGCCCACTCCCCAAGATATCCCTCCTTTTTTTGGAGACACAATCGCGTTTTGATATATGGTAGCGTTCCCCAGACTTGACAGAATCCATCTCATACCCTGCATGCCTACAGCCATGGCGGAGCAGTCGGCCAGAGACCGAAACAAACAGCTAAAGAAACGATTGCGCGGATTAGAGAACAAGGTTTACCAATATGGAGAGCTGGGCGTTGACGTCGCATTGGTTATAGGCTTTCGAGAGAAAGAGGGCGGCTATTCTTATACAACTTCAGAGGAATTCTTGCAGAGGATCTCGCAGATCGTAAGTGTTCTTAGCGAACTGCCTACGTCTTTCTAATGCCAGCAAACAGCGATCGCATCCTAAGTGCGTAAACCGACTTCCCGAAGATATAAAGAGAATGGATGCACAATCCGGTTCAAAGACTATGCGCCAGATCAAAAAGAGGAGGACTAAAAGAGCTAGGATAGTTAACACATTGGAGCAATCACCAACAAATATAACATTAGGCCAGACCGCGGCACAGGAAACTGTAAATAGAAAAGTGTCGTTCTTCCCGGAGCCGCCTACCCTTAATTCGCCTATACTCGTGAGGGGAAAATTTCAAGGGAATCTACAGCACCTTGAAAACAGTCCAAAGGGAAAATCGCGCAAATGAGTAGTATTTTAGATTTAAGATGATGTAATTTCTACGAAGCAACAAGGACTCAAGCTTCGATGCGTCTTTCAATATCAATATCTTTCCGCTTAACTTAAGTTATGAAATGTTTAACGCTCTTTCCCGGCCTCTGTTCACGTGTACGACGAATGCGGCGGTTGCGGCTGCTCACGGTGGCAGAGGTGCGTCAACAGTAACTTAGTCAGCACGTCACTGCAAAGCAGAGCAGAATAAAGTAAATCTTAACATCCCCCACTGCGTAGCGAGACGCACTGTGTGGCGAGACAAACAAGGGGTAACTTAAGTTATATCATTTTGCTTAGTAAATGTAACAGCTAACTTAATTGCGAACTGTAGGTTTTGTGTAGGAGTTTACAGGGGGCGGGGATTCTTCCCTTATTGGAGATAACTGCCCTGTGCCATGCCTTTGTAGATATGGAATGAATGGGATATCGCCGAGCAGCTCGGTCGGCCTATTTAACGGTCCCTTCTCAGCTACCTCCGCTACGTGAGTTGTAGTAAAATGAGCTTCTGGGTTCAGACTATTGCAACAATGGTTGTGGATCTCAATGATAACG
The DNA here is from genome assembly GCA_010094045.1 of Lojkania enalia. Taxonomy (NCBI): domain Eukaryota; kingdom Fungi; phylum Ascomycota; class Dothideomycetes; order Pleosporales; genus Lojkania; species Lojkania enalia. The sequence goes on from ML986719.1 coordinate 30,013, forward strand.
GTTTTGAAATTTCCCTTATGCTCATTCGACTTCGCGCATTTCGAGCAAATGAGCGGCTCTGGATCCGTGCTTTCACGGTAATGGCGCGATCTGGACCTGCCACATAAAGCGCATTTGTTTATTTTGCCTCGACTGTTGAGCGAGTATCGTGGGAGGGCCAACATGATGGGAAGTGTTATTCAGATCAACTACGGTGGGCATGAATCTTACAATCAAGGTACAAGAGAGTTGGGTAGTGGTAACTCATTCGAAATGCTAGTTTACAAAACGTGCTGCAGTAGAGGGGTGGGCGTTGATTTAACGTTGGACAAGGGAAAATGCACTGATCAGACAGAGCCCTGAATTGGCCCCTGGCATGGATCCCTATTGTGGCCCACGTTCTGCCCGGAAATAATCATGGTAAACGCCACTACTTCTAATCTAAGAAAACCCTATTTCGACCCTCAATGAAGTCCATATTTGGCCAACATGAAAACCTTATATAAAGCTAGATGACACCACTAACTAACCATCAGTTCTATTAATTATGAAGCGTTGCGACCATACCCACTGGCTTAGTATTTCTATGCAAGGCGGGGAAGCCGCTCTTCTAGAATCAGACAGGCTTCAGACGCTTGTCAACCATATACCGTACCCCAATATACAGCAACCAAGTCTATTCCTGCTAATTGGTAATACAGAAAAGTCAATTGCTCTTCGAGCATTATTTGGATTAAAGAGGGCCCGGAGATTCACGATTAAGCGAAACCCAGGCGAGGTGCACCTTCATCTTGATCCTTGCAGTATCTTTAATGGCCGTCCGATACTCCTTGCGGATGGCGATGTACCTAATTCCATCTCGGGTGGAAGGAATGCGAAAGCTGATAAGTGCCACGAAATTATAAGACGACCCCTTCAACGATCTAGAAATACCGCCACGGTTGATATATATACTCATCTGCTGTTCCCCTTCACAGACGTCTTCTGCTTCTTTGCTGCCGATATTGGCGGCTTTAGACAAATCGCGCGCCACTTAGCCACGTGGCTAGAGAGAGGCCATTCGTCGACCCTTCCAAAGAGTACGCTCCCGAGTGTAGTTATAGTCACCGACAAGATCACTCCGAGGGCGGAAATTGAGGAGGAAGCTAGAAAGGCCTTTCTGTGGATGCTGGGGGAGGAAACGACAAAAGATCTGTCTAAACAGATCTCAGCGATTGACATAGTCGCTCTTTTCCCAACCAGCACGATGTCTATTGATGCCCGATATCGGCGTGTAAAAGAGCGTCTTATGGAGAGATCTGATCAAACACGAAAGAGTAGAGAAGAAACACGAACGCTGTTCTCTGCTACCCATTTCGCCGCTCTCTTTAAATACGCAAGTGGGCATTTTCCGGAATCCCTTCATAGACCACTCGATTTCCTTCGGGCATCAAGGGTCCAAAACCCGGTAGCACCAGACCTAGATGAGCACCTCTCAAACTTCCTAAAACATATTACGTCCTCTGATCAGCTGATAGAATTCGCAGCTCCAACGATCGCTTCAGCTCTCTTTCTGGACAGTTACCCTCCCGGTGCGCACAGTAAGTACCACTCATGCTAGGAATCCAGTTATTTTAACTCCGATGCAGCTTTCGAACCGAAGACAGTCTTTGATGCGCTTTACAAGGATGTCTTCTATAAGGTAAGTAAAGCCCGGACCATTGCCTTTAAGCAGTCCAACGGTATTATCCTACGAAGCGGCTTCATCAACATAGTCGAAAACTACCTCATTCGCTACTTCCAACAATATATTTCAGATAACGGAAAATCCGCAGTCGAAATTCATAGAAGCAACCTTATACGCTTCCAACACAGATGGCTCCACATCCAGAGCAGCAACACGTGTTTGTGCTGTCTGCGTAGGAGGCCACAGTATTGTTTACCATGCGGGCACTGTATTTGCGAAAATTGTGTCATAGTGTTTGGGGATTGCTGCGAAGACGACCCTTGGGTCTTTAAAGTTCGCCATTGCTTCCTCTGTAAACAGGAGATGCCGAACAACATAACCGTGAGGACAACCCCCCCGACTGCAGGAGTAGGAGTTTTGTGCATTGATGGAGGAGGCACGCGCGGTATTATACCATTGGCAGTGATGAAGCTAATTCAAGATCGCCTTGGTCCAATTCCGCTTCAAAGGTGTATCACGGTCAGTTTTGGGGTCAGTGTGGGTAAGTCTTCCAGCACAGACCTTAGGCGGAACTAATACGTAAAGGTGTGATTATCGCTATTGATCACTTTATTCTGGGACGACCTCTGGAAGAGTCAATCAAAACGTTCTCAGAAATGGCGGGACGGGTCTTTAAACGACGAGTTTCTTTTCATATCCCACTGATTTCCCGCATAGTCGAGATTGCACTATCATATTTCACTGACGGCCTATACCCAGCTAGAAATGTTGACGCCGTACTAAAAGACTGGGTTACAAACAAGAGTATTCTAGACTGCTCCTATGCGACTTCAACGGGAACAAAGCTTGGCTTACCAGTCGCCACGGTTAGTAGCCATCCGTCCTATCGGTTTTTCACTAATTATAATGGGGTCGGCGAACGCGATGGTGATCAAGGTAAGTTCCAAATAGGCAATTACGGTATCTCCCTAACAATCCTCCAGAGAAGGCCATTATAAAGCCAAAGGATGGTTTTGGGAACGTTCCACTTTGGGAAATGTAAGATTAACCGAACTTACTACCTGGCTAATAACTAAGTGTTAGTGCACGTTCCGCATCTGCTGCGCCTGGGTACGTCTTACCTTCCCTGTTTCGTCTCAGGCGGCTGACTATACCGCGCAGTTTCTTTCCGCCAAAACACATTAATGAAGTTGGCACATTCCAAGATGCAGGGCCTCTCGAAAATGATCCACTACTCTGGGCACTCTCAGAGGTATCAGCAATGTTTCCTCTCCTCAGAGAGCCTAACTTTGTTATATCCTTAGGTACTGGTGAACCGGGACAAAAGAATTACGAAGTTTCTACGGAAGACTGCCGTAATATTCGGAAAAATGGGATGTTCGCACGAATCCGCGATCTGATTATGGAGAAAATGCGCGACAAGACGGTAAGACGAGCCTATAAATCTATTGGACTCGCTGCGCAAATTCTCCCTAAAATTTACCGTCTTAGTGTTGACTTTGAAACAACCGAACCGAGACTGGACGATGCGAGAAGTATACCTGAGCTGATATCGAAAGTAGAGACGGATCAACGATTAATTACAAGTATCGATGAAGTAGCACACTGTTTGATCGCCTCTCTATTCTACTTTGAATTGGACTCAGCCCCGGAGAGGTATGACGGGAAGTACGTAATTACAGGGCATATTCTATGCTTAATTCGGCGCAATGATCCAGCTTTCGAAGCCCTATTCAGCAAACTATCAACAGGCTCTGTTAGATTTTGGGTGAACGATTGGCCAATGCTTGAGTCAATTAATGATCCCTCCTCTTTTGGGAAAGACCAAAACTTCCGGGTGCGAGTCCGTATAGAAACGTCTGACAGGTTTACAGTGTCACTAAAACAAGGCGAGGCGAAAGCTTGTAACATTAGCGGATCACCTTTCTCGGTGAAAGGGCTAGTAGCTGCTCAAGGATTAGATGCTCCTTTTGGCAGGGCAGACCACGGTAAGCGGAAGAGGCCGTGGTCATCCGAGAGCCAGCTGCCCCCAAGAAAGCGGCAGCGAATTTAGGTAATAGGAACGGAGCTTCTGATAGGTTTGTCTTTATGGGTTTTCATTTGAAAATAGAATGCAAAAACATGCTCATCCTACGCGCCCACAATCCTGCTGTTTAGTATGAAGCACGAGACCAAAAAAATTGAAAAGAAAAGAAAAAGGAGCGTCATTCACAGTAACTTAAGTTAGCTCAGCTGCACTATAACTACTAAGTTAACGTGCATCTCTGCGTAGCGAGACACCCTGTGGGCGAGACAAACGAGGGGTAAGTTACATTCTTATTGTTCTAAATTTTCATAAATAATCTTATCCTAGCCTTAAGTTAACTTAGAGCCTTTCTCTGATATTTAGCTTAGAGCTTTTTATCGGCCTTACGCGCGCTGTCGCGGGCAAATTTATGGCGGGCTGCTATGTTGATTGGTACTTCCAGCGGAAGCAACTAGGCTCCTCTGGGTTGGGAATCCAGATGATCAAGAGCTCTGTCCCACTATACTCACGCATCTCTGCATCTAGACAGCCTCTAAAGCGGACTCGGACCAGCCACACTCGATATCTCCCCCCACTGCTTTTCCCATTCCCTATCATACCCTTGGGTCTATAGCAAATCAACTCTTTCCCGCGATACGCTGCCTCTCGTATATGTTCTCTTGGAGTTCGTACGAACACCATGTCAGATCTCTTTCGGTTCATCTCCCTATCACTAGACATTTCTCCGATTTCGTGCCTTCGATCAATCATTACCGGAATGAGAAAAGGTCTTAGTTAGCTGTCAAAGACACTTCTTGCCTTTTTCTCTATTAGCGGAGTTGACTTTGCTATTCCTAAAAACGCATATACAGGTAACAAAGAGGCGCAGAGAGGCAAAGGAGTAAATACGTTCTGATCTGGCCGGGAACATGCACAGCGGTATGGGACAGTAGAGTCTTCATGCGAGCACAGTCGATCTTGAAGGGAGCCCTATGCACACACCAACACTTTATCCGCTCACGCTGCTACATTGCCGGCGCATGCGAGTTCCTTGAACAAGGTAGGAACTTCAAGGGGCTCCAGGGCTTTGATGGACCGCCACCAATTGTTCACTTAGCTCGTCTCAGTAGAGAGCGCCGCCTAACGTCCGTAAACACGATTCATTCTAAGACACGTCGCTGGCATTCTGTTGAGATTTTTAGGTATGAGCAACTTAATGAAGATATAATGGCAAGTAATTCCTCCCCAGCAAAGATCTCCACTTCCTACCATCTCCTCCCACCAAAACATGTGTGACTACACGCAAGTACACTACAAGTGTACACATCTTCGGTATATTGTGAAAGCATGGTGCACAAAGTACCAGCAAAAGCAAAAGCGTTGCGAGCCAAATGTTGTTGCGATGTAAGGAGCAGACTTTAATATTCGTTCTGTTATTTGACTAACATTGAGTAGAGAATATAGGCTTGACGAGAATTGCGGTTTGTCCAAACGCCGCCTATACCAATCTTCTTTTGCTGACTAGAGCCTTTACGAAAGGTGACTGCAAGGGTTCTGCGGGCGGAACGAAAGTCTCAAGGGCTACATCGAGCTATTTATCTCAAAGATAGAAGATTGGTTCCGTGAGGTTCAGCTCCGCGTGCCTGGAAGGTGCAAGTCAGGGATACGGAGGTGCGGAAGTGCGGAGGCGCGAAGGCGCGACGAAGAAATCCTCAGGGAGGCAAGTGCGGCTGCGGGAACCTGCTAGCATAGGCGGGGCCTGGCTCGCCTCGTCAATGGGAATCAAGGCGATGCGCTTGGTGCACGAGCGCTGCTCCGAGACCTGCTGTTGCCTAGTAAAGTGTGGGCCAGTGCTAGTCCGTGCGCAGACTGATGCCTCTTCGGCGGGAGACTGATGCTAGTTCACCCGAATAAATGAGTGCTATCTCATATTAAAGAGAAATAGGACACGATGTTCTACTCATCGTTTGAAGCATCCCAAATCTTCGCTTGCCAAACTGTCCGTATAACCTGAAATCAAGAGAGCTATTACTGCTCTTCTACGTAAGCAAACCTCTTTTGTTAAGCCTTGGTTTATCTACTAACATTTTGAGCTTTGAAGGTTATTCAATATGACTGCAACCATCGCTAGCGAACCCATCAACTATGAGACTTGTCCAAAATGCAAGTTTAGCAACGTATCTGGGGCAGAGAAATGCGAGAAGTGTGGAGAAGGTCTTACTGGGGGTGCCCAGTGAGCACCAAACGGTACAGTAACTACTACAAGCATGGCTACTGTAATGCTAAGTTTTACTATTTTAGCCCTGATCGGGATTGATATAGATGACAGAAGATCACATAAATTGGGTTTGAATTGAATCACTTTCCAATTGCCTTTTTCCACGCTTGGTATTTTTGCATATCCGAAGAAAGCCCTTCTCGTTCTAGAGTACTCGCCAACAGGACTGCCCAAGCCCGCTTTTCTGCTCCGTGAAGAGAGAAACCAGCAGAGACGAGTGGCTTCGTGCCTAGCCAGAACGTCGGATAGAATGCAGCAGACTCCCAGTCAATGATTCCAACAATGCTCCCGTCCTCTGTCACTATAATATTTGATGGTCCAAGGTCTGCATGGTAGAAATTGAATGACTCTGTATTGCCTTCGAAGACTGGAGACTCTGAGAGGTAAGACCGTAGTTGGTTGGAGGAATAGGGACCCAAAGTCTGGGGCTTCCACGAAGGTTCCGAGTCCGGAGGGAGGGCTGTTAAGAAGGGTTCTAGGACACCATTTCCATTTATAGTCATCAGCATTTCCGACGTTGATAAAGCCAGTGTTTTGCAAAATTGCGCAATCGTGCCTGCAATTTTCATACGTCGATCAGCAGACAGTAATTCCCATGCCTGATCCAATGTCTGTCCTTCCAAGGCTTTTAGAACTAAAAAGGAACGGTTCCAGTCAGCATCTACCCATGAGATGACAACCTCAGGTGTGGGAATCGAAGATATGCTATTGACAAATCGGATTGTGTCGCTTTCAAGTTGCATACCGTGCCGCCAGGCTTTGACTTTCACAAATGTGCCTCCAATTTTCCAAACTGCTGCAGAGGTGCCGGCGTGGTGAAAGCGATCGCTCTCTGAATCACCTAACACGATCGAGTCCCGTTCATCTGCGGAAGACTTGCGAATACAGTAGATATTTCCATCGGCTTCCCAGCTTACCACAGCGTCGTCAGGCACGTTGATAACAAGCTCGCAGACATAAAGGGAACCAAGCAACCAGCGGGTTTGTCTTGTCCGGACAACGGAGTCTTCAATGGGAGGACTCATGGGACTAAATGTGTTAGCATAGCCTTAGACGGGAAATGCATACTAGATACCAGAACATGTTGGGCGGCCAATGATAGAGGAGTCGGTGTCGTTACGAGTGAACCAAATGCTTCTATTAAGTTAATGTACTTTGAGGATTTTCAGATAGAGTTCTTTCCTTGCCTGCGTTTGACAACTACGTGATATACGTGATTTCCACAGGAGCGGGACAGAGCAGGAAAGCGATGTTTGGTTGAAGGACGAAGAACTGCTGGAGCTGTGGGGTATAAACTAGACGGTAGTGTCGACAGAGGTGCGTGCGGCACTCGTTTTGGAGAGCGCACTGCGCCTTCGTTAGGATCTAGAGAAGGACGCAGCAGGAGAACGGGAGAGGATCAAGGTTGGGTGGGTCAGCCATCCAAGGATGTGCGCTTGTCGATGTTGTATATCTTCGTTGGCTCGCTGGAGGAAAAGAAAAGTGGTCGCCTCGGTTACAGAAGTTGGGCGCTCTGGTTGATGAATCGGCAACAACGCCACACGATCAATGACGCGCCCAACGTGAACCGTGCCAACGCCCAACTAAAAATGACTTAGTGCCATAACCCCATGTCACGCGTCTTGCTTTTCGGAAAGATATGGCCGGGGAGAGAGACCGTGGGTCACCCCGGCGCCAACAGTTTTTCTAGATCCCGTGGCAAGATTACTAATGCAGTGTCTCCCTCAGGCTCACAGAGATGCCTTGGCCTGTGACACCTTTCCTCTCCTAGAGAAAACTCTCGGAATATATTTAAATCCAACTGTAGAACAGTGACCAGGGAAAACTGGTAATAATTCGTTAAGTTAGTATATAGCCTCTCGTTAAGTGGTATTGGAAGGCTCATCGGGGATCGGTGAATCGAATTGGCCGATGGTGGATGACTCCGGCTCCGAAGAATTTCCGACCTAGCATAGTTTACGCCAACGCGTTCGGCATTTCATCGCGTTCCTGCCTTCTCCTTCCTTACAACCTCCCTCATCTCTCAACAAGCTCGAAACCCGGCTCGTATCCTCTGATAAACTCTCTTTGATACTCTATCTCTATGGATTCATGCCGCTCCTCACTCAGCTGTCTTTTACGTCGCCTTGTTTATTGAATACCTCGGCGTCTCGTTCTTCGCGCTACCTTACCATGGCGGACGGGTCGAGATTAGAGATAATCAAGGCAAACCCTATTGGCAAAGGACTAAATGCCTTTCGCACCTCTTTCGAATCCACTAGCAGAGGTCTGGCTATCTCAGGCCCAGGCGGGCCGTACAATATCAGTGGTGAAGGCATGGCATATTACTAACTCGCGGAAGTTCTCTAACATCAGCAGGATTGAGAAATTCCCTTCTTGACCTCGTATGAGCTTTGCTAAGTCCCCCTGCATCTCGTTCACTGCCCTCTGAAGGCGGTAACATAAACCTCTTTGGCAATCTATTGGTATTGAGTACGGCGGTCAACTCTGGCAACTTCGACATTGAGCGTATCATACCCCTCAGAGCGGTCCTCAACCACGAGCCCGATGAAGTCATCTGGAACAATGTCTACGCCATCGCCGCGTCCACAGCTTTCACAGTCGCCAAACCGACAACTCCGCTGTCCGCCCCGTCCCTCACCGCCTCCTTCCAGCAGACGCTATAGCTGCACAACACGGGCAGCTTCGCGAACTCTACTAAAAACCGCAAATATGTGGACGGCGTGCTAAAGGAGGAACTGGGACAGCTATACGTCGGGGTCCCTGGTTTCTTTGATGCGTACTTCGGAAGCGTCGCAGGTCTGAGGTTGGTAGCGCAGGCCGTGTTCGACAAGTGCAAAGAAGGGGATAATCCGCTCTACCGAGAGAAGAGCGGCTGGCAGGGCTGGCCTGAAGGCGCGAGGGAACACGACGTCCTAAGCTGGTTTGCGCCTCTTACCGGCCAGCTCTTGGACTTCGTAGCAGAGAATCAGCCCGCCTCCAGGCCTCGACGGCGGCCGCTGGCACAACCCCACCAGCCCGTGCAAGGCTCCACCGCCGACCGCAAGTTGGGTGTCGGCTTCGTAGACGACCCGAGTGCCGGCGTTGACTCCAAGTGCTGTTGGTCGCAGATCCTCATACCAGGAGAACTCGAGCAATCCATCAGCAGACAAAGCGTCCAAAGCGTGGCTTGACCTGGGGCGATATGCGAGGGAGGTCTTCGCGGCCCAGGACAGCCGCCGCTTCGTGCTCGGCTTTACCCTGTGCGGGTCGCTCATGCGGCTGTGGGAGTTCGACCGACTGGGCGGCATCGCGTCCGAACAATTCGACATCAACGAGGATGGACTACAGTTCTTGTCCGCCGTGCTCGGATTCTTGTGGCTAAACGAGGAGCGGCTTGGATTTGACCTGGACATAACGAAAGCAAAAAACTACAGGCCGGAAAGCTCGATGCCGCCTCCAAGCACGGCTGGGCGTCGCGTCTCGCGGATAGGCCGGAGCAGCAGCGTCGCCGGGCGCAAGCGGTCCTCCAGCAGCACTGGCGCACTGTTGCCGCCTACCAAGCGAACCTGCTCGAGCTCCCCGATAAAGGGAGGGAGGGCAATCGCGAATCGAATGCATCGCCGCGTCGTCGTCGCCCGTGACTACGGAAAACCCATCTACAAGTCGAGCTCCCGGACCGGCCTTCTTGCCGCGCAGGAAGGCTGCATCGAAGGATACGAGTCGTTGCACACACGAGCCGGTATGCTACAATGTGATATCTCACCGAATAACCTCATGATGAACGAAGAGGACGATAACCCCTCCTGGCGCGCGTTCTTAATCGACCTTGACCTTGCCACCAAGGAGCAGCGGGAGAAGTCTTCAGGAGCGCGAGGGAAGACCGGCACACGAGCATTCATGGCGATCGGTGCGCTTCTAGAGGACGAAGAGCCGCATTCATTCATGCATGATCTGGAGTCGTTCTTCTGGGTGCTATTTTGGATATGCATTCACTATAACGGATCGCAAGAGAGGGTAGTACCACGGTTCGACAAATGGAATTTTGCGGATACGGAGGAGCTAACTACAATGAAATTAGGAATTGTATCTGATGATGCAATCTTTCACAAAACCGCCCAGGGATACTTCACGGAATATTGCCAGCCATTGGTCCCGTACGCCAACAGATTGCGGAGGAAGGTATTCCCCAATGGTGGGAGGTGGAGGGATTCAAATCCGAAGTTGTACTCTGAGATGAAAGAGATACTCCGGACGGCACAGGATGACTTGAAGGAATTGGAGATATAACGAAATGTATCTTAGACCCTGGCGTGAGAACTAGGAAGCAGGCACGGGAATACCGAAAGCTCCTATTCTTAGCTAGCACCTTGTGTTCGGTCTTCGAGCAAAAGAACGTCAGATTCAGCTTTAGCTTCCGTTAACATCTGTCGGCTTGCTACTGTAAGGAGCGGCTCCACAACTTTCCCAACAAAACGACCACCCTCAAGGCCACTGTAGAATACCTAACTGAAAATGCTAGTGACATGCTCTGCCCCATTAAACTCACGGATAAACTTCTCGCTCACCTTCACAGCCTTGGAAAAGGCGCGTGAACTTTATCCCAGACATCTCCTTTGTGGCAAGTGCGTGAGCTGTGGAAACAACGTCCTTGATCCGAGCTGTTCGTGGTTTGCAAATCGATACTCCCCACACGAAATCAAGGAACGCTACCTGCGGCCCGTTGAGCTTACTGCTAACCAACCGTTCAAATTCCTCATCACGGATATTAGGAGCACCATTAGCGGTGTGCGATCGAGAGAGGAAATGGTCCCAGATCTGCTTCCTTGCGTCGCTGCTTAACTCGTCGTATCTCGGCATAAGGTGAATCCGGCTAAGAATCGCTTCGTCGAATTCGGTCATTCAATTTGTTGTCAGGAACATGGTTCCATCCAGATATTCCAGTTTGCGGAGAAATATAGTGACGAGGCTGTTACTGGGTCATTTTCCAGGATCAAATCTGGACCCACGTAGTTCAGAAACGATCCTTCTCTCAGGTAGCAAAGAGTAGCCAACCTCCGCATTATGTGATAATGCTCAAACTTGGAAAATACTTGAACACTGAGGATCGTCTTACCCTTACCGGGATCACCCTTGACCCATAGTAGCTGGCTCTACTTGTCGTTACGCTGTCCTTAGAAGTCGGGGTTTTCGAGGATCCAGTGGTATGAGCCCTCTAGTAGCCCGCCCTTAATCTCCTCAATACGCCTCTTATCATCGCGGGAATCAGTAAGGCGTAAGTCTTAGATGCATTTCTCCAGCTTACTCTCGTCAAGGAGCCGTTTAAACGCTTCGCCCATCCCTTCTTCATAGATAGGGGATATGTAGACGCTAAAAATGTGCCTAGCAACGAGTATGTTTTATCTTCTTCGAACTCAGTGTGTCGGCATTCTTTCAACAATAACCGCTCGAGAACGCTGAACCGAGACAAAGGAGCTCCTTCAAGCGCTAAATTAGGAATTCCAGTTATTTCGTGGATTTGCTGCTTTAACGATCATTTATCAACAAGAGTCTTCCATCCTTAGGAGAAGAATTCAACCAAACTTGGGGCAAGAAGCTCTTAGAGTGTCCGAGTAAACCATCAGTTCTTCCGGAAATCTGATTCCCACGGCAGCGGATTAAACACTTCACTAGTGTTGGGCGGAGTGCTAGAGGCATCTAATAAATAGACGTAGCATCGAGTCGCGTTGCAATACCAGAGAAACATGGAGTTAATAGCCTTTAAGGCTTCGGCGTTATTTACCTTATTAATGCAACAGCTGTCGATCCAAAAGTTCTGTAGGATATCTAGTCTTACTTATTCTCCACAAAATCGGATCTTCTTATAGCTAGGCTTATCCTTGCCAGTGCCATTCGTCAAGTCTTCGAAGGTGACCTCGTCCGCTCCCCATGTATGCGAAAGTATCACATAGAGAGGAATAGCCCCGTCGCCAAACTGAGTAAGATTGAAATCGCCAGTGTCGCTGAGCCGCAAAAGACACATTGCTCCGCATAGAGCTGGTTCGGGGCAAGCGTTAGGAATAGATCTCGGTCGGGTTTAAACGTGGCAGCCTTACTAGAGACGAGCAGCGCAAATCGCTCATCTAATGAGAATATCAGTCCTAGCTACTAATGTTAGCGAGCATATAGGAAGATAGTACGCTGAGCTATACCAAAGAATTGCACCCGAAAGCGAGACAGCGACGGACTGCTAGGAGCTAATTCTGCCATGCACTAGTTTTTGAGAAAGAACAAACCCAGCTCAAGGCAGGTAGGCTGATCGCACAGCCCACAGTGTGGCGCGGCAAGGCTAAGATGTAGCTGTCATACTGCAGCAGGAAGCGAATTTGCAAGCGACTAGCTGATTATGCTTACATCTTAAGAAGTGGACGAACGCCTTGGTGACGTTAGGAGGGAGGATGGCCGACCCGCTCTGGATAGAGGGTTGTGAGGCGGCGGTAAGATACAGCAGCATGCGAGTGTGGGTACAAAGAGTCAATAGCACACTTTCTCTTCTCGTGTAGACAGTGGAGACAGCAAAGAGCGAAGCTACGGCAGCAGCGCGGACAGCGGTTTGGCGAGCTATCATACGCGCTGGGAGGGTACTCCAGTAGACAAGAGGGCGGCGGGCAGAGCATAGACGGACCGATTCAGCACTGGAAGCCGGATATGGAAGCAGTCAGGGCGACGATTGAATTTGCAAAGAGTACAGGGCGGCTACAACCAAACGTACAAGATGAAGCAAGTAGAGACGAAGAGGAAGCAGAGGAGTGGAGGCAGCTGAGGATCTCCTCTTCTGCCTCGTAGGCGTAGAACGATGAGCTGCCTATAAACGCGCCTCGGCCAGCGCGCTGCCGATTAAGAGGTGCACGACGCCGGAAATACCCTGCGGACGCGAGGCCTTGACTAGCTGCATAGGGTGCATGGCCATAATAGAATACACACACACACACGTGAGACGGCGAATTCTATAAGAGGTGAGTTGGTTGACTGGAGGCATGGCCAAGGTTGAGATGGATCGCAAGGCTGCTGGGCTAAGGTTAGTCCACTTGCAAAAGTGATGAGCGATAAGGACCTGAGCGAAGCGTGCTGCAAAGGAGAAAGCTACCGTAGATAGGGGAAAGCGTAGTCGTAAGTGCAAGAGTCCTACACTAGAAGTAGAGGCACATACAGAGGCAAATTCGCAAGGGGAAGACACGGGTTCATCGGTACCAAAGAACAAAGTGGGCTCTTGATAGCCGAAAAGGCTGGATCGTTCTGTAGGATGGAACACATGATCCATCTGCCTAATTGGTTCTAGCTTCGTCCCCGTTGCTAGACGCACAGCCTAGTGCATCTGAACGAAAGGTCCACGGCTGGATAATCAATCAACACCTGCCTAGCCGATGTACTGTGCCGCAATGTTACAGATCAATGCTCCGAGGCTCTCGCCATATATATCTCCTTGCTAAAACAGGATCCCCTATATTCCTGGAGACAAATACACCATCTATGGACCAAGGCTACTCCGGATTTCTTCCACAGTCGTTTCCGAGACTGGATTTCGAAGCACGCACCGATTGGCGCACACCGATGTAAGCGCAACCACACGGCGCTAAAATCTTACAATCGGACTGGCGGAAAGTCTGCGTTAGCTTCCATTGGCACAAGAATTTTCCTGACAAGTAGTAATTGAATTGCCGGCATTTGGATATAGGCGCGCCGAGATTAGTGCAGGCATCCCCGCATATAAATTTTGTCACGGGGTCAAGGTTAGCTAGACATAGTGAGGAGCCAATCATCTTAATAAAGCAAGGTTATATTTCCGTGTAAATCGCTGCTGCCTCTAATAATGATTCTTTGGAGGGAAGTCGTTATCCTTCCCTAACGCTTCCATGCTCATCCAGAAGCCAGGTTGTATTAGGATGAAATGCTAGCCTATCTCCTGCTTCAACACATGGCAAAAGCACATCAAAAAAATAAAGTGGATACGTGCATCCTGCCTCCTGTTCTTCATATCCCCACGGGAATTGGTAAGCCTGCTGGAATCAGTTCCTCTTCTGTGCTCAGGATAGTGGACGAACAGAAGTTAATGGGTCGCAAATAACTTCTGAATTGATGGGGAAGGCTCTAGATCCACTCTCTATGCCCGAATTCTCTGATATCGGACTACCCGAGACGAGCGTGGCGGGCGCTACCTCCATCTTCGAAACTATAGGCTTCTTCAAGTTGATCCCCAGAAGTCTACATTTACGTTGGAGACCTTCCATCGTCCGTTTTCTGTCGGCTGGAACGAGGCTATTGAATTCTCGCGTAGCAATCGGCCATGGGATGCCTTGCGGATGCTTGCGTTTGATCGACTTAAGCAGTTCGATCTCATTGGGGGTATAGTGAGGAGCGCGGGGGGCCATTGTGTCAGTCTGGGTTAAAGATGAGGGAGAGTTTAGATGATAGAATGGAAGGCGAAGGTACTCTGTTTTTGTATCGAGAGTGAGAGATCCCTCGCATCCCATTCGTAATTAATTTGCCCAAAATTAGCATGTGAATGGTATTTCTGGAGCGCTTCTAGCATGAAGCTCTCACGGCAGGAATGGCACAGGGCGGTGCAGCAAACCCTTGCCTTCCAAAGTCTTGCTAGCCGTCACGCCACGGAAAGTTGGTGCGGGCCAAACTGGAACGCCAACCAGCTACCAGTTTCTAAATATTTCTACCGACTCCATCTTATTCTAGATGCTTCCTGAGCAGATGGGGAAGGGGAGATGTTGTCAGAGAATTGAAGCTATATCTAACGCCTGCCTAATGCTGTGAGGTCTCAAGACCACCAGGGACCACCCCTTGCGTTGCGGCACAGTCGGTGATCACTATCCCAAGTAGTTTTTTCTTGGCGGAATTTAATTGGACTGCTTATCTTGTCAACGACGTGCCATTAATGCAGGGGCCGGTTAATTACTCGGTCAATAAGCGCGCGGAAAGCCGCTACCGTACAGCTCACGCTCTTCGCAGTGGCAGAGCATCCCTCACCACTCTTACTGGCCGTTTAAACGATATCGCAACGTTCACAAAGTCACCTTGTTTAAGCATGCCTTCGCACTTCAAACAATGGGAGGAGAATCTTCTCTACATTATTAGAGCTACTGTTCTAGAATATGGCAAAGGCACATGGGCAGATGTTACTACAATCTACAATTTATTCGTCCCAGATGAAAGGAAAAGAAAGACGGACGGTGTTCCCAAGAAGTATTATTCTTCAAGTTTCGGAGACAAGGTCCAAGACAGGATCAAAGACGATGATATAGCTGCATTAAAAACGGCCATCCGACAATCACTCGTTGAAATACTCAACAATGTAGGTCGAAAGCACCTCTACCAAAGCAATCTAACTAGGAGAGTAGAGGATGAATAAAAGAACACAGCGGAGGAAGGAAAAAAGAAAACAGCAGAGGAAAGAAAGACGGCAGCAGCAGCGGGAAGAAAATAGGTCGAGAAATCCCGCTCCTATACAGGCACATCAATTAGGATATACGTCCCCAGAACAAGTGCACGAGTTGGCGATGGGCGCGACATCTTCAGAATATATGTTGGAGAGTCCTTGTCCTGGAACGATTTCGTTGGTTTACAACGCAATGGATACAAGCAGCATAATCCCATTAGACTGCCTGGGTGAGTATTCAATATCCTATTGTAGGGATTAACTAATGTTTAAAGGCTACACTCCAGTATGGGAAATATCATGCCCGCCCGTCGCGCGCCCGCCTCTCGATCTCTATTTCCCTCGGGAAGGTAACACTATCTACGACTCTACCTACCTCGCAAACTAAGGATAAGCATCCAAGACGTTGGCGAGGAGGCCTTAGTACTAGTATCGTTTTAGTCAGGTGAATCAAATGTGTCTATCTTAAGTGTTGACCCACGAAAAGAAGTTGACTTGTTGCTGGTAGCCGCAGAATTCGGCGCTGTATTTCCGCTTCGATCCAACAATCTTGCTCGGAGTTGTATATAGAGGTATCGCGTTTCATATCAGCCCTTTTGCTCCGCAGACCTTGGATAGTTCGCTCGGTCCCGGTTTTCTCGAAGATAATTTCGACCACTTCACTATCCTGGTAGCCAAGATTCCCGTAGAAAGCAATCATTAATGCGTCCGTTTCGTTCCACTCGATACCTCCCATATTTTGTGTGGGTGTTTGCGTGTTTGTATGGAAAACGATGCGAAGTAGGTGAAGTGCGGAGATGTGTATCTCCGCTGATTCTGGGGGGTGATTAAATGTCAGCCCAGCCCATGCGGCACAGTACGTGGTATTTAGACTTGGCGCAGCGCATGAGGTGATTCAGATGACCCATCCAGGCCTGAAACACGTGCCGAAAAGGAACTCAGACCTTTATATAATCAAGATGTTGATAGTCTTTAACCAGTGCAGTTCTCCCACAGAATCGAAGTCATCTTCATCTATAATGTTCTAAAAAGCTAAATCTAGGCTCTACATAGGGTAGATGCAAGCCAATTTCATCAATTCTGAAATATCAATGTCTGTATAAAGGCATACTAATCTAATCTAGAAGGGAATACTCTATTAGCCATAGCGGTGTTTTCGCTAATTTCCAGTGTTAGCTATAGATTACAAAAGTGGTAAAATTGGCTTCCCGAGCCGTTACGGTCTTGTATAGTACTGTAGCAACGTGAAAATCGAGCAGTTCTCGTAGATGTTGGACTAGTTTTACTCCCTCTAGAATCTCTTAATTATGAACAAGAAAACAAAATACGTTGCATACTGCTTCTCAGATACTTTCCATGGATTTGGAAGCAACAGCTAGACAACTCGCTTGTAAGCTCTTTCGTCGAGAGGCCACGTGATTTAAGCCAAAGTGATTTCGCAATCCAAAGTAGTTTATCTACTAAGTGGTCTCAATCCCAGGTAGTTTTTACAAAGTGGTCTTAATCCCAGGTAGTTTTTACGAAGTGGTCTCAATCCCAGGTAGTTTTTACGAAATAGTCTCAACCCCAAGTAGTTTTCATGAAGTGGTCTCAACCCCAAGTAGTTTTTATGGCGTGGTCTCAATCCCGAGTAGTTTATCTACTAAGTGGTCTCAATCCCAAGTAGTTTTTACGAAGTGGTCTTAACCCCAAGCAGCTTTTATGAAGTGGTCTCAATCCCAAGTAGTTTATCTACGTCCTAATCCCAAGGAAGTGGTCTCAATCCTAAGTGGTTCTTTCCAGCTCTACATCTAGATTGACTATTAGCCTAATTAGGTATCAGCTCCGCACTTAACCCTTGCCGATCCGTAGTTGTACACCTCCAAGTTTCAGCACACCTCCCCGCATTTGTAGCATTCTTTCCCTACCTGCGTAAGAAGCTTCATCTCTTTGCACCATAGGAACATTTGCTCAGCCTTTAACATTATCGGCCTAGCTCTGACCGGGGCGCCTTAAACTGCCACGACCTATTAGCGACGACTAATCTAATTAGAAAGCTATTAATTTACCCTTTTGAAATATTTCTCGAACCGCACCGCACCACAACATATACAAGTCTTTCTGAGGCAGAAAACAAGCATAGACACGAGTAGGAATTTATTTCATCTTGCGCATGGCCTCAGGGAGCGATACAGAGTTTGAAGAATGGGGCTCTAATCATGTTGCACAAATAAGGAACATGTAAGAGACGTCTAGTTCGACTGCTGGCATCTCTCTGCTCTTTACTAACTTGCGCCCATAGAGCTCTAAGGCCACTTGAAATCTTGGCCTATCGTAAGTCCGGCCCCAACTCGGACTATTTAGTTCGTTGGAGCGATAGCATCGTCCCGAAAGAGCTTTTCATGGAGAACGCTACGTTACTCCCTCAAATTTTCCGATTGCGGCCAGCCAATACACAGGACCCCTTTCGTCGCCCTGCGAGGAATTTCGAGCCTATTTCGAGTTTCTATGTAGTCAAGTGGAAGCATAGCTGGAAGAGAGGATTTGAGATATTCGAATTCGGTGCCTTACTTCACGCGTTTTGGAGTAGTCCGTATGGCAATTCTCAGTAAGTGATTCCTCCATATTATGGAAGCCTCCGCCAACATCATTGGGGTATAGGGTGTTGATCAATTGGAAAGCTTCTCAAAGGCCTTATCAGTGAGTAAATCTTAACAAAACACAGACCATAGTAATAATCTGCTAACAATTCAGGTTAACGGCATAATTCAATCCTAAAACCCTTACACAATAAGATGCTAGTAGCGGGAATATCAATAAGAAGAATTATGAAAGTTTTGGTTTCGACAGAGGATCTGCTCCCACTCATTAGCACCTCTTTGTCGGGAAAAGTTTATGAGCAAATTGGCCGGGGTGGATATAATAGGATAGCAAGAACCATTAGAGGGCATTAGTTCTGCACTTTTCACCTTCTCCTCCTCAGTCCTTTAAGAGAAGAGGTACTGCATTCACAAATTAGCTAATAAAGAGGTGAATTAAATATGCATATCAGAATACCTCTTCGCCTCTATGGTGAGATTCAGTCCCTCGTCCAAGTATTTGTCCGTAAGTTGTATAGCTCCAAGAGTTCGTCGAGAAAGCATTTTAGCTTGCTTTATAAGGAGCGCTTCCTGTCACTAGGCATACATAAACGGATATCCATCAGATACAAGAACGGGATAACTCA
Source organism: Lojkania enalia (assembly GCA_010094045.1). Taxonomy (NCBI): domain Eukaryota; kingdom Fungi; phylum Ascomycota; class Dothideomycetes; order Pleosporales; genus Lojkania; species Lojkania enalia. The sequence goes on from ML986719.1 coordinate 48,552, forward strand.
AAGCTACGTCCTGTTCGCTGTTTCACTGCCAACATAAGGCCGTTCGTAGCATCGATCGATCAAGAGCTTGATTCACCGGCCATGAAGTTTGGTATCGTGATGCAGATAACCCATGGCTTCTAAACATAGTATGCCTATTGAAGGATGATAAATCGTTTTCGGTGCGAGTGCAACATCAACGGGCCCGAGCTTCGGTAAGCCCCATTCACCAAGGGAACGGTTCACCAATAACATTCATGGAAGATTATGCGCCATGACCCGCGGCTTACACGCGCAAGGTGGTCAGACTGCGCTTACAATTGCGCCAAACTAGGGAACATGAGGATCGGTGGCACAAGGAGGGGCCGGGGGGAAACCTTAACCGAACACCACGGAGCATAAGGCCACATACATTCGGCTTTAGCATCCCCTCGCATCACTAAAGTGCAACAGCTATGACCATATTCCGCTTCCATTGCAACTACAAACTAGCCGTTTGATATTCCCTGCTCGTATCAGAACCCCAATATCGAATTCCCTTTGGTTCACCCTCCTAAGCTGGGTTAAATGCTTCTGGGTCCGCCACACTATGAAGGAACCATATCTGTTGCTGGTTGCGCCAATAGGGTAGCTCCGGTGTCCCGGCGAGCGAAGACCGCAAAAGAACGAATTAGCGAGGAAATGCGAGTATGAGGCCCTGTCGGGGCATGAAACCCGATTGATAAGGGTGGACTGTATATTACCTCGGGACTTTCGGTGTGATAGAATCCTACCAATTAGCCACTTATATCCTGTTATCTCGTCTGTGCCGCGCGGCACAAATCACAAGCGTGAAAGCAGCGAAATCCAAAGAGCTTATTCGCTAGGACCCCTGCACAGCGCCAGCGCCTTTACCGATTTGGGACATTTGGTGTAATCTTTACCCGCACGCTCGCGCTGAATCGAACCTAAACGGGCGCTAACGCCCAGGACTAGTTGCTCTTACTATCCGCCTGATTGGATGAATCAAGGGGGGAAAAGATATTTGTCTAAAAGAAAGTTGACCAACGCATGATTTTAGTCACCCATCCCGGGCGGTTTTGGTCACCCATCCGGGGTAGTTTTGGTCACTCATCCCAGGTAGTTTCAGTCACCCATCCCGGGCAGTTTCAGCCATCCACTCCGGGTGGTTTTAGTCGCCCACCTCCGATAGATTGAGCCGCCCATGCCGAGTAGTTTGGAAGCCTAGTTTTCGAAATAGAGTTGGGGATATGGTTTTGTCTTTTGTTTTCCTCTATTTTTCACATCCAACCGCTAGTGAAGGACCGCGTGTTCCACCTTCTCAATCATTGTCATGCATGTTCTAAGCTCTATCTTGGGCGCGCTTGTTCGACGACGAAACCGTTCATCTTCCTACATTGACTCGATGAAGTCTATAATAGCTCTCCATGACGAGACGATCAATGTTTGGTCACACCTAGTTGCCACAATAGTATTTTCTACCAATACTATCTGGTGTACACCCACTTATAACACTCTTCGCTCCATCACCCGTCTCCGAGTTGATTGTGTTGCAAAAAAGGCATTTACAATTTTCATCTTTCAAACAGCAGCTACTCTTTGCTTCGCATGCTCTACCCTCTACCACATCTTTGCCAATCATCCCCAAGCACGCTGGTGGCAACGTCTAGATCATTTCGGAATAGTAGCTCTTTTTTGGGCCTCTACAATATTATTTATCTTATTTTTTTTTGATTACAAGCAATACCTACAACAGGTATATACAGCCTTAGTAACTGCATCTGCTATATTATCTTTGGCTTGCCTTAGAGGAAGCCCGTTACATCGGCCGGAATCTCAATGGGATCGAATCGCCACGCATATCGTTTTTGGGGGTATAGCAACCCTACCCGCTGCTCACTGCAGTACTTTTTCTACACATTAAAACCGGAATTTAACCTCTTGGGCCATTTCTGGGGGCTTGTGGCGGTAAATTGCATAGGAGGTGGAGTCTACACTATCGGTCTTCTAGAAGCTGTCAAGAGGTCACACGTACCGACTATTGGCCATTACATCATGCACATCGCTTCTTTTTTCGGAGTTTGGATATATCAACAAGGGCTCTTATTAGCAATGCAATGACTCGTCTCTCTGTGGAATACGGGGGTTCCTATGTCTGAGCGTAACCACAAGGTTTAGTGCAAATATCATAGAATTTGGCAGGAGAAAACAATGGTAAAAACAGCATTTTATCATAACTCTACAAAACCTTCCCAGTGTTTTAGCGTTTGCGAGCCCCAGACCGCATTTTCCTTCGCCCCTCCATGCCTAACGCAAGCGACCTTACCCTACCTTCTGCAGCTTCGCAACGCTTAGTACCCTTCTTCATAGCTTCGCCATGTTCTTTCACCATAAAGGCCTTTTCAACACGGAACTTTTCTTCTATATCATTCTTCTCTTTCTGGAGTCGGTCAATGATACCGTTGAAGTATTCAATAGTCAACTGATGATCTACATTCGTATCCCCCGTATCGTTGTTCAGTCCCCCTTCAATATGTCTGCCCGTTTCCGCTCCAAGTTGCAAAAGGTTTATATGCAGACTTGAGTGCTGAGAAATTCCTTTTTTAAGCTGGGCATTGCTTTGAGCAAGCTTCTGCTTCAACAAGTCGACCTCTGCCGCCAGCTCTTGTAGCCTCCTGCTCCTGTATGAAACCTAGTCATGTAGCTAAATGGCGAGTTTATAGGTATTAATGTCCTGTAGCAACGTGTTAGCAAAGATGCCTTGGTAATTCCCTGTTTTTGGTACCTGGCCCTGCTGCTGTGCACTGGAATTCATACTGACCGCATGAGCGTTATTTGATGCGTATGATAGATCTGCAACCTTAGGTCTTGTTGATTGAGAGGGTATATATGAACTCAAGCTTAGAGTCAGTGGATACCGCCAAGATCGTTTCTTTATAATTCACGCACAACTGATGCGGGGAGAGTAACTAACTTCCATAAAGTTCTCACTTAATCCAAGACTATCCGAGGCGAGGCTAGTGGATGTTTCCTTCGTGAATTGTGGTATTACAGGCTAAGCAGAAACCGGCAATCATACTACTGTCTCCGATGAGGGAGCTGCAGACCTTTTAAAGGTGACTCGGTTGAAATGGGCTGGCTTGAAAATTCTAACTGCCGTTGCCCTTTCTTTAGCAGCTTCTGAATAAGACTGCCCTAGGCTTTCTTCAGATTCATTCCTATTGCTGGGCCTCTCTAGCCGCATCACAAAGAGGCTAAATATGCAGCACATCTTTGCGTACCAATCGTTTAAACGAATGCTTTAGATGGGGTCTTAAGTTAAAGATAAGGATGGTTTTCTAAAGTCCTAGTTAGAGAAATTTCTATACGGAGCTTACGCTACCGTAAATATTTATATCTAATACTAGATATCCTAGAAAAGCCTATGAATGGGCGTTAGTAATGCAGAAGGTGCTGAACAAATGCCTAGAAGAGGAAAGGGCAGTTGAGTAAGCTTGGCTTATATTCAAAGAAGGGGAATCTGGATGGCATGGATATAGCTATATTTCAAATGCAAAGTTTATCGTCCTTAATTGTCTCTGTTTTCCTCTTCTAGTCAAACTGCTGGCCGAGAAGAATTTCTATGTGCTAAAGTAACGTACGTCCATGCATAGCGGAAAACCCTGCGTAGCGGAAAGCCCGTCGTACTTTCCACTAGCTTCTCCATTCCAACTTTATTGAACTAGAAATACTGGTAATATATGTATATAATGCATTCTATCTAATTTGTTAGCCGGGTGGTTAGGTGTTTCCACCAACGCCACGCACCGGAGTGAATGTTGAAGAGATTGGAGTAAATTTACAGGTTTTTAGACTTGGAGTCGTTTAGTTCTATTGCAAGGGTCTCCGCACTTCGCTTAAACTCTACAGTCCATTCTTGAAATTCCTTAATGTAGGCCTGAATGTTGTCGAAATATCTGCTCCGGCATTAGAAGTAAATAAGAAATTAACAAAATAGAGTAACATTACCTTATTTTCTCTTCAACTATATCGATTCGCTCTTCCAACTTCTCTAACCTGCTGGCCAGGGCTTGGCCGTCACTGCTTAGCTGCTCTTCTGTATGTTGTGCTTCTATCGCAGGCTCGGTTACAGAATGCCGCTCCCCAACGATTGACTGCATCTCATTAGCTGACCTAGTAGGTGTATTGTCGTAGGTCACAGTTGTTTGCGTCTGCAATGGATCATCCAGCATCGTCGGATAACTAAGCAGGTCGCCTTCCTGTGGCCAACTAGGATTTGGCATGTGGATCGAATCGTATGTGGGGTCAAAGAGTAACTGTGAGTCTTGGTCGACGGGAAGCCATTGGAGTATATCGTCTATTCCGCAAGGTAGGTAATTTTCTGAAGAGATGACGTGCGTTTGAAGTAACCAATTCATGTCTTGGGGGGGATTTGGCTGTGAGGTCTGCCACGGGTTCTGGAACGACATGGTGAGTATCGAAGTTGTTTGTTAATGGTATGGGTTGGCAGCATTTAAGTATATAGATGGCGTAGGAATATAAAAAGAAACAGCAAGTGCTGCGCGCTTAGATGTGTTCCCGGATTTAAGCCACGGTGGTTTCATCTTACTGGCTCTGGCCGGCCGTGGTTTCGAACAGTGTTTCAGGTTTCATTTCATACTACGAAGCCCTACTTCTCGGATAGCGACCTCCGAAATAAATCACAGTCCTCTCCCTTGTCATCTAGCGTCAGAGCCGCTAACCTTTCGGCTCCTAAACTTATCGCAATTCTCTCCTCAAATGATCCTATCCGTTTGTTCCATTCTATGTTAAGCCAGGCGCACTCCCCACCCGTTGCGCTGTCCAGTTCCTCCCCGCTTTTTGGCAGCCTGTTCTCGGCCTTCAATACGAATGGCTGAAGCTTCTCGCATAGGTTTTTGTGCGCAATGGATTTACGTAGGTAATTCTTGTCTCGACGGAGCTTTTTGGCGATGCAACTCTGAAGGTAAAGTGCTTTAGCAGTAGACATGATGGAAGTATGTTGGCGAATTTTGCAATTGTGTCGTAGAGATCTCTCGATCAGACCATGTAGCCGATGATGTAGGTTGAGGCAATGCCAGGGTAAGGCCCCGAACTGAGTCATTTTCTAGGATCAAAACTGGACCCACGTGGTTCAGAAATGAGCCTTCTCTCAGGTAGCAAAGAGTAGCCAACCTCTGCATTATGTGATCAGAAGCTCTGTAAATTTGGAAAATGCCCCAATTCTGTATGGCAATGGCGGACAGGTTCAAACAGGGTCCGGGACTTTTTTTCAAGCGACACACAACGGCCGCTTACAGCTGTATGCAGGCACAGTGTCTGGCTTTCGCATGCTGCTCAGCTTTCTCCCGACACTAGCTGTACTTATTCTGGATTAGTTCATACAAATTTGGCAGGAGCTAGTTCATAACTGGTATAGCCAGTGTCGAGGCACTAGCGGCGGAAAGTGGAGCAGCAAACGAAAGCCGAACATCGAACCCGCATACTGTGTATCCGTAGGGCTGGGGCGGCCAGTCGCATGCATGCAGGTCGCATCAACGTCCCATCACATGATCTATGCGCACAGGGACGAGGCTTGGGTTCACTGAGCGGCTGGGATGACGCCTTACGATAGGCGCCCGGGTGGGGTAGAACTGGACGCCCTACGCCCCGGATCGGCAGGGGCTTTCCATCGAAGGATCTTCGCAGCCACACTGCAACAAATCGAGGTGCGGCGTAGTCGATGAGCGAGCACAGAGTGCTCGACGAGCAGTGATCGGTAGAGTTGATTCGCTAATATTTCCTATTTAAGTGTGCAAGGTGCAGGAAATGGTGGGTGGAGTTTCGCGAGGGCCCTTTCCTGTCTCGTTTGCGAATCGGTCTTACCGATCACTGCTTACCAAGCACTCTGCGCTCGCTCATCAACCACGCTGTCGAGGTGGGGCACTTCTACGCCGATCTATCAATAGGAACGTCCTCAAAGGTGGGCGAAGCGGAAACAAAGACGGAACAGCTTCAAGCTAGGATCACAGAGCTGGAGGAGGAAAATACTGATATGCAAAATGCGTTGACAAATGCTGCCGATTTTATCCTCGACTCTGAGCGAAAGCTCAACGAACTTGAGAGGAATAATCGCGCAGCAGAGCCTCAAGAGACGGGGTTATCACCTATTGAAGAGCCCACAAGCATTGGCAAGAGGAAGAGAGACCGCGAGGATGAAAATGAAGAGGTATCGAAGCAACGCGGCATGCCTCCTAAGAAAACCCGTAAGAGAAAACATGTTGGATAGACGGCGCATGGACTTTTGCTTTTTATGCAATAGTATTTTGCTTTCCTGCCTGCTTTGCTTTCATGTTTTATAAAATCGTAGTTAACTTATATGTTATCTATGAAAGCAACGTTGTACTTAAACCTAAATCTAGAAGACTCTATTCAATATCTCTAAGGTCCATCCCGGGGTCGCGGGACGCACGGTGTTGCGAGACAAAGCATGGGTTCTTTGATTTTAAGATACGATATTCCTCTTCAAGTAAGTTAGCCGATGCATGTGGCAGCTATACCGGAATAATTTCTGTAAGTTACCTTCTTGTAATTACCTGTTCCAACTTTGGGCTTGGGCCCTAAAACGGCCGTAAGCACGATCGAACATGACACGCAGTATATAAGTGCAGCTGCAATCACCAGAAGTATGAATAGCTAGGATATTAGTAACATGCTCAGACACAGGAGAACCAAAATCCTTCCAAAAACCCCTCCTCGCGGGCCTCCCTTGGGCGATGTTGTTGAAGTGGAAGCTGCCCGTAAAGATGGACCATCTGTACCGACGGATCATACCAATAAAAAATCGGAAGGGTCGAAGAAGATGCCTGTACCAAATCTTTCGCAGCTAATCGAGCAGAAGACGTGTGAGAATGACCAGCTAAGACGTGAGCTCGACCATGAGCGGGACAGGTATCGCGCAAGCTATCGCGCGAGGATGTATATTGCAGTAGAAGCAAGTCGAGTTGTCGAATCCCTTCAGCGAGCACTTATAAACTTCCAAGAGCTACATAAGGAGATTGAAGAGGAACAGGAGTTAAACAAGTAATAGGAGTCCACTTAGCTTGATAGTAAATCTCCCAAATTTAGGGCTGAAGTTAGGACTTATTTTTAATCACAGCGCCGCTGGATTCGCCTGCTTTGCACCGCTTTTGCTCAGTGTGCCGGCGCTTTGAACGCTTACTGGAACGTTTGGCTGGAAGTGTGTAATTCGCAAGGTTCTCTATTGAACTATTAGATTCCTCAATGTCCCCCAGTCTTCATTTAGAGACGTCCGGAACCCCTGGCTCATTGTGTAGGCCTCTATCTCTGACACTGCAGTCACAAAGCTTGGAGCTGGGCTGGCGTTTGCCTGCCTGATTACCTCATCCCTCTACTCTTTTTACACCTTCTCGAAACATCTCGGCAGTGTCAGTCATAGCAAGAGATCTTAACTGGGTCATATAATACTCCAGACGGCCTCCAGGGCTACGTGGCGGGGCAACGTGGTTGGTATACATCTTGAGGGTGTCGTGATAAATCGATGAGCGCTTGAGGGCAGGTAAGAGTTGTTATAAGTCGCACCTCCCTGCAGATATTAGTCGACGTAATCCAGTGGCATACACCTTTATAAAGCTTTCTAAACAAAAACCACCTATTTTCTTCTCTAGAGACCATCTCACGGCATTCTATCTATCTAGACTGGTTTCTAGCATCCTGCGTCTTCACCCTCACGTTATTTAAGCTGCCGTTTGTCGCTGCGCTGTGAGCCCGCTCTCTCCTTCACTTATCTCATTTTCTGATATGTCTGCACAGCACCATGGTCTACTATCCTCGACTTGTCGATATCCGTACAGCGTTCCAGCATATCATAGGCAAGGCTGCGGTCATCTACAGCGTCTTCCGGTCTGACAATGAAAATGCGCTGCGTATGGCGAGCCTGAGGCCCGGCGACAACGTCCTCGAGCTCGGCTGCGGAAGTGGCAACTTGATCGCCGCCGCGAAGCGCGCTGTCGGCTGCGGTGTTTGTGTTGCAGTCGACGGCGTCCCAGGTCTTCTTGATGTTGACCTTAGTGCCACGCTTCGCCAGCTTAACCTCACGAAAGATGCTACAGGTCCGCCCAACCAGCGTATATCGGCCATCTGTGCCAATATCACGGATGGGGCTCTCCAGCAAACCATAGCGAACCGTGTTGGTGATGGCGTCCGTTTCGACGTCATATTCGCACTCCACGTCTTCAACACCATCCCGCCTGATGCGCGTCGCGCGGCCCTGCAAATGTGGAAGCGACTGCTCGCCCCAGGAGGCCGCATCGTACTAAGTATGAGCGGCCGATATGGCGATGCTCTCGGCCAGGTCGTCCAATTCAGCAACGGCCAGCTGACGGAGTCACCAGGCTGCGTGATCATCCTATGCAACAACGCGGCCGACCCTATCCTCACCGCAAACGGCTCCCAGGTTGCCCGTCGAACGGTCAAAGCAGCTGTAAAGTTTTCGTCAAACTATCTATGGACATTAGCGCGTAACCAGGCCATAGCTGCCGCCAGCGAAGTGAACCTTCGCGCTACCGATATACAGAACATTGGTGACGGCCTCGGCTTCCACCTCTCGCACACGCTCTCATCGCCACCGCCTAGCACCGTGGAATCCATGTCTGCCTCCTCTATCGACCGTTGGTTGGACTCTCACCGTAACATCGTTGGATATCAATGCCGGGCGCGTATACTTGAGGCTAATTGCCAAAAGTCGACACCAGGCTGGACAACTATATCGGCTACAGCCCGCGAAACAAAACTTGCCCTCAGTCTACAGGAGGAAGCGGCCGAGATGGAAAAACAAGTAAATGGATTGACTCAAGGCTCGATGGTGCTTACTGCTGAACATCAGCAGGTTGGGGTTCTAGTCGTTCTGCAGGTGTGATATAAGGAACCGCAAAACGCCCTCGAAAGGGGACGCCCTCGGAAAGGGAAGTTCTCGAAGGGGCGGATAATCCTTCATATTGCATAAAAACTGCGATTCTGCCTACCAGGTAATTACTTAGGAGATGCTTGGTCGAATCACTAACGTCTATCCCTGTGAAGTGAAAGGTCCCGGTATCCTAAAAGAAACACCACGTACCTTAGCTTTATAGCAAATTTAACCTATTTAACGTCAATCCCCTGCGCAGTAACCACAACAGGTTATCTGAATCGTATGCTATCCACGTATGATCCGAACTCACGCCTATGCCTTTATAGACCGTGTTGCCGACGCTAGAAGGCCGCTGACCTGACATAAATCGCTATGGCAGTAACTTGTTGCTTATATTGTGCTAGAGACTCACTATCCCACATAGATCATGTCGCGCCTTCGTCGCGCAGCACCTTCACAATCTGCCCGTGACCTCCTGAATCTGCCTGGAGTGCGTTACCGTATCCTCCAATCTGCGCGTTGACGTCGGCACCCAAGTCGGCCAGCAGCCTCACAATCTGCTC
>ML986719.1:58419-131648 GCA_010094045.1 Lojkania enalia
GCCTCCTTCTGAAGCCGCCTGGAGTGCGTTGCCGTAAAATCCACCCTGCGCGTTGACGTCGGCGCCCAAGTCGACCAGCAGCCTCACAATCTGCTCGTGGCCTCTAAATGAAGCCGCCTGGAGTGCGTTGCCGTAAAATCCACCCTGCGCGTTGACGTCAGCGCCTTTGTCGACTAGCAGCCTCACAATCTGCTCATGGCCTCCTTCTGAAGCCGCCTGGAGTGCGTTGCCGTAAAATCCACCCTGCGCGTTAACGTCGGTACCTCGATTCAAGAGGCAATTTACCGTCCATAGTAAGCCCCCAAGCGCGGCGTAATACAACGCTGAGGCTGGCGCCTCTCCGCCCTCATATGGTCCATCCGACCATGGCTGGTCTGGCCTATAAAGGCTGTAGCAGATTCTATATGCGCATTTCTGATAACAGAACAATCGCTCAATGAAATCTAGCACTATCTTGTCCGTATCCTTAGCCCCTGCTGCATTTGTCATCCAGAATCTCGCTGAATATTGCGCGAACGGAAAGCGCGGCAAGATATCCCTTGATGGAATTTCCTGATTGAAGTGTAGAAGATATGCTAGGCAAGTTTTCGCAATTGCTGTGCTTGCGGTAGTCTTTTGAAAATCCGGCGCGATATCGCTGTCTAGTCGATTGGACATTAGATATTCTTTGACCGAGAAATGAATCAACTGAAGCTCCACATAATTCTTATATTTACCATTCGAATGCTCTGTAACGGGAACGACAGCTACTAAGCTCGAGCAATAACGCGAAATTTCTTGAGGATTAGGCGTTCTATACTTTGGACAAAAATGTGGATCCTCTTTTATGTCCACTGCTATTGCGTCAATAGCCTCCTCGATCCTCAATGGCCGCTCTGAGAATGTTATAAGCTGAAGAATGATTATAGCATATTGCTTGTTCTCGAGAGGAATGGCGCGTAGGATCCTGCCGTAGGTTTCATCTAATGTCTTTGGGAGGGAGGCAAGCGCATTTCTCAGAGTACGATAGTCCAAACAGTGTTCTAGCGCATCAATCTGGCATGCAGCCCATCGGAACCTGGTTAACTTAGTATGCTATTCTAAATAATAAGATTATAGCGAACTGAAGCCCTACTCACATTCCGTTGGCATTCCGCATAAGTGTGGTCTCAATCTCGTCTTGAACTTCCGGTTGCGTTCGCCATCTCCTTAAGCTACCACCCTTTCTAACCCTATTGTGAATGTATGCACAAATATCCCTACTGATAAAACCACCCTGGAGGGGAATAATATTCTCTTCGTCGACCACGTCGCTCAACTTCGATTGAATATCCCGCTCCGGCCGACTTGTCACGAGAAGGTGGACATTTCTTTGCCCTGAACCTAGCAGGCCTCTTATCCATGAGAGCAATCCTTCCGTATGTGACCCTGTCCGCGTACGGCACTCGTCAAGAGCACCTAACACAATATATACGTTCTCTAAGGGATCTAGCATTTGGGAGAGAACCTGGCAAAGTGATTCGCATCTTGGTTGACGACGCCCATCATCACAGGAGAAGAGCGACGCCAATTGCTTCCATGCACTCTCATTCTTAGGGGATAGTTGGCTAATAAGGGATCGGATCATTCCGTCGAGTGTCTGCTTGTGAACATCGCTAAAATCGAAATAGAAGTAGAGGAGAGTTGATCGGGGAATGGCCTTATCCAAGTCTTCTATAATAGTAGAACTGAGGATTGTCTTACCACATCCGGGTATGCCGTAAAGCCACAAGGAGGAGTTCGGTTGCGTCTTCCATTGGACGTACGCAGGGCTTTGCAAGAACCAGAGGCCTGTGCCTTCCTGGCGCTGTTGTAATGCTTTGTTGTAGTTTGTGGACGGATCTGATGGCGATATCCAGCGTTTAATATCTCTTCGCCTCTGCTTAAATGATATGTCTCGTACAGCAGACCTTGCGTCTTGAACACCGCACCGTAATTCACTTATATCTTTCTCTACTTGTTTAACGTTAATAAAATTATGATTATACTTATTGAATCTCACTAACCAGACAAAAGAAGATTAGAAATCTTCTTCTCAGCCTCGATCTTGCTTGGCGCAATTCGGCGAAGAATATCATTTGCGTATGCAGCTGCTACCATTGCTGCATATCCTTGCCACTCCGTATTCTTATGGGTGTCGGAATAGTCGCAAATGCCTCGAATAACTAGGCAAGGGAATTGGGTCATCAATCCTGCCGCTTCCATCTCAAAACATAGGACCCCGTTATACTCTTCTGCAGTCTTGGTTTCTCTTCCAAAATGCTATTAATAGCCTCGTTGAGCTGATGCCCGTCGCTCTCGTATTGTGCCTTAAGTCCGTTAATGGCCGTTCGTAGGACCTTAGGTGGCTGGCTTAAGAAACCCGTTGGTCGGAAACTCTGATCCTGTATTGTTTTTTCAAAGTTATATTGAAACACACCACCCTTCCCATTATAAGGGGTGCTAACCACGATATCACCCAGACGGATGTCATGCTTGGGAGTCGGTGCGCCTCCACCAATACCAACCATCAGCGCGATTCTGATATTGGGGAAGCTGTGGAGCATGTCCATTGCGACACCTGCTGCAGAGCAAGTACCGTATTCACCGTCAGGTAGAACAGCGACAACGACATTGTATTTCCCAATTCTACCCAGCGTGTAATCATTGTCGTCTTGAGGATGCACATATTCTGGTCTATCGTGCTTTTCGTCGAGAAAAGCTTGAGCTATAACGTATTCGGTAGCAATAGCGCAAATCCAGCCTACGGTATAATCCTCATTTGGTAAATTCTGCTGAAAACCTTCTGTCAAGACACTCTTTGAAACCTTGATCTTTGGTTTCTTCGGTTCCGAGTAGGCGAGCAGTTCATCGTTGCCAGCAAGCCTTTTCTTTGACATGTTTATGACGTTGTACTGTTGTGCACTAAGCTAGCATTCGAGGGTGCCGAAGTGTATACACGACACAGAGGGCGAGCGTAGGAAGGACCGCAAAGACGTTCTATAAGATTCTTTCTTGTTAACTTTCTAACAATGGCAGGATATAGATGCTACTCTGAAGAGTTGCATCTAATTTAGGCGCACGAGCTGAAAGGCTGCTAGACAGCATTGCTTGGCTTCACCCCTAAACTAGTACAGATACGGAGCAAGAAACGTACATAAGCGTGCTTATGCATCATTTCTTGTATTAATATTGAATATTGCTACTAGTTGCATGGAGAGCGGCCTACCCACCTGCCACGACCTTGCTAGCTGATAGCTGAGAGGACAAGAACGGCAGAGGCAGGCAACTGCGGGCAGTCCTGAGGAACAAAGGGATATAAGCTACTCTATCTTGAACTCGAACCAAGCAGAAAGAGGATATATTAAGTATGATATCCAGGCGAGTAGAGACCACTCTAACCTCAGCTAGATCCAACTCCTCACAAACCTAGGCATGACCTTCTCAAGCTAGGATTAAGCGCAGCCGAAACCTGTTTCTATTGCTTGCCTCTACCTAGACCTATAGGAAATAATGCGTCTCCTACGATGCAGCAACACTGCCGAGTTCAGTCTTATCAATGATCTGGCTGGCAACGAGACACCTCTTACGCGATACTCTCATATATATAGAGACTAAACACTGAGGAAAAAGTCACTTTTGAAGAATTGAATAATTGAATGAGAGGTTATAAGCCTAGCTATAAGAATATCTGGCTCTGTGGAGAACAAGCTGTACAAGAGAGCCTGAGTCTCGACTGCGGGGAAGGAAGAATTGAAGAGAAAAGCTAGCCTAGATCCTATTTTTCATTGATCTTTTGCCGCTTTGTGGACTTGGTTACAGTGGTATCCCTATACATGTCACTATCAGCTCTAAGATATGATGGTAGTACTTACTTAGGATCATACTTCCTTTTCCGAATTTTAATGTCATCGTAAAACATCGCGGCAACTTCATCATTTGCAGCATTTATAGCGGATTCTGACTCCGCTTCCGACTCTTCCTTTACCAAGGATGGCCCCACAATGACCTGTTTAAGTCGGGTACAGTATAATTTGTGCCATATCAATTCATTACCATTTGACTGTTCACAATGCTCCTTTACTGTTGCCTTGCCCGCTAAATGTTCTGACTGGAGGATTGCTCGATCGGCCTTGTCAATCGTCATTAACAGCTCGTTCTCACCGAAGGAATATCTTTTGCGGTTCACAGAAGAAATGTCTGCAGGATAGACCGCCCATTGCACTTCGAATTGCCCATTATCGAGCCCTTTGAGGATTTTCGCAATCCATAATGCATCTTTTCCTTTATTATCTTGTCCTTGAACGAAAACATACTGATTTGGTTGGTAGGCATTGGCGTCCGTGGCAGTTACAGTTGGAAAAATCCAGTGGTCCCTATTGGTTCAGTACAGACAGGTCTTCAATTAAGGGAGCAGCCACTTACCCATCGCTATACTGAGCAAATATCTCTTCCCCTGCCATGATGTTTTTCCTCGTGAATGCTATAATCTTTCTTCTATCCGGCCCCTCTATGTATGTGAAGCTAGCGTTTGTCTTGTGGAACGGCTGGTGATTTATGAAGAAGATCTTGCTCCCATTCCTAGAGCCATCTATGGACGCATCTAAAATGTCAGTGGAAGCAAACACGGAAACTTAGCCTGTTACCTTCACTGATCTGAAACAGTGTGACCTTGTGACCATCGCTTGTTGCTTCTTCTTCTTCTTCATGCCTTACTAATTCCCCTGTATACTCTCCCAGGAATGTGGAACCTCTGATATCTTCCATAGCGAAAAGGCCATTTCCAGCTCCAATAGTAGATGTTTTTATCTCTAGCTTAGGCATATGTCTTCCTTCAAACACGTTACAGCAAGATTTGACTGAGCATATCTTCTGACTTCTACACCGACCTGGAATGCACTCGCGACCGTCCTTCATGCAGATACAAGAGTCTTCGTTACACTGCTTCTCGCAGACGCATGGAACCCAGCGCCTACTACATGACTCTGGACAGCTGCACGACTCTCGACATCTTGTTTTATTCCGTGTACATGCACAGTCCAAGGAGCTGCAGTCTCCTTCATGGGTGCACACAAAAGGCAAGGACTGTTGTAGTGCATTCTTCGCGTTTTCGAATAGATCCGAAGTAGCAGGGTCTAATAGGTGTCAGTTAATATTCTGAACATAGTGAATAACCGTATTTACCCATAATAGATGCTTATTCTGTCTTAACTTCTTTCCACTTGTGTTTTCGAGAAGATGGAAGGCAACTCTGGGGTGTCTCCTTTTCTGACGCGACGCGACGCGATCCTTTGACGACATCGCAGGAGAGCCTATTTCCAGGGCAACACGATCCCCTCAGCTACGAGAAGGCCTAGTCACCAATCAAAGTTGTTATGTTCTCCCCTCAGATATGACCGCAATGTGATCCTTGTAAGACAGATTATCACCCCCCACCACAGGAGAGCCTAATGGCCAATCGTTCTTGTTGTATTTCCTCCTCAGAGGTGATCGCGACACGATACACTTATGATAGGTTATTATCCTCTACCATAGAAGAGCATAATCACTAAGCAAACTTGTTATGTCTCCACTTCTAAGGTGGGGCAATATGATCCTGTCGTAAGCGGACTCGTCTGAATTCAGCTGAAACAGGCTGAGGCTTTAATAATGAATCAAATTTCATGACCTTAGCAGCACCCCTCTTCACGAAAATCTCATTCACTCGTCTTGTTTCTCTTTCACGATTTTTGCATCATGACGCTGTCAATGCAAATCCGCCAAGTGAGAGATGTACTTTTGCGTCACCATGCTTCCCATGCCGGCCTCGATGATTCAGGCAAGCTCAGAAATGACCTAGATAAACTCTGGGTCTTCGTTGAGACGATTAAACCCGAAATTCTCACCGGTTGGAGAAGAGATTGGTTTCTTCGAATGGTGGGAAATCTGGAGAAGACTTTAGAGAATCACGATGAAGTTCTAGAGGAAGGAGAGACTACCATGGATTTCGCACGAACTATAGCGTCATTTACACCTTCGTTTGAGGAGACTATGAGATTTCTCGTAAGAAACCGAAACCTTCGAATCGAATCGGGCGATATTATCAACAGTAAAGATCGTCCTCTATTATCGCCTCGCAAGCCTCCGCAGCCTCTCTACCCTCATCCCGCTGTTCCAACCAACCCAGATGCTGATAGCATCTCTCTCGATTCCGAACATCAAACTCTTCTACCCGGCTTCAACTGGAACTACAAAACAGTAGAGGTCATGGTATGTTTTCTTACGCAAAATCCGTATCAGTACGTGGAATGCCTTGTGGTGCTTTGTAAGCATATTCACACAGGTGCGAATCCAACGCTTGAAGATGTTAAAGGAAAATGGCGACGCATAGTTTCCGAACACAATGCCGGCGTACGTCTACATCAAGGCATTATGGATCTTCTTTCACCGTACCTTCAAGCCCCTGGACGACAAGATTGGGAAACTGAAGACGTATTTCACAAGATTCTAGCAGAATTTGTGAATGATAAGTACCCGATATCATGGTCGAATTTGGTACGATATGCCAAAAGCAAGGGAATTGGGGAGAAGGTTTTGAACGTTGTAATGAAGAAAGAGTGTTTCATTACCGGAATAGTGCCGACTAGAACAGCGCAGAATAGGAGTGTGCATGTACATGTGCCCCATGGATAGAGGCTTACAAGGACTAGCTCGTAGTGTTCACAACATTTCCGATACAATTGATGTTTCTCATTGCTAAATTCATCTGGCCCTAGAATATTGAATGATAGAATTACGCTTTGTGCAAAGCCACCATGAGCAGTTCCTAAAGCTGCACTTCCAGCCACATGTTTGTCGACTACTACTTTCTTTCTGCCCAATGGCTCACCATGCAACCGGAAGCTTGGTAGTAGGTTGCTAAAGCAACCAGAGTTTTGGCGCCATGTCAACAAATCATTCTAAGACGAGCCCTTCAGCTCAAGGTATCATCATCACAAGGAGATGAGGAAAATATAGAGTAGATCTATTCACTTGGGATTCGTTGAGCAACCTATCTAGTAAGCTGAAATCAAAGCTTCTGCCTGCATTACACTGCTGTTCTGAAAGTGAAAGTTTCCAGCTCCCCATCCACCGGCTGTGCTTCCGCTACTATTTCCTCTTTCCCATGCGTGTAGCTGGGTGTATCACGAGCCAAACGTTTCTTGCAAATGTTTTTTTTGATATGCGACGTCCGGGCAGAGCGACGTGTGAACTGCTGACCACATATTAAGCACTTGATCTTTGCTCCGCTAGCCTTTTCCTTCTTGTGTCGCAAAAGGTTTTTGAGTGTTGAGAATTTGCGTCCATTGCAACCGTGTTGCCAGCACTGGAACTTCGGCAAGGAATCTAGGGGTACAGCTCCAACGACTTGCGATTCTCTGCTTGCCAAGGGCTCGTTTCTATGGCTAGTTTGAGGGTATAGTGATTTCCTGTAAGGTCAGAATTATTGACATTAAGAAGACAAAGTTTGAACACTTACAATGGGAAACTAGTTGTTCTGCTCCACAAGCTCTGCCCAGGCAGATTTGGGTCTATTGAGGGATAGGGGTAACTCTGTAAATTGGAACTGGGTGATAAATAGCCCGTTTGAGGTGGACTTGTCGACATAACCCCCTTTGATAGACTTTTTCTCTGGATAGTAGGAGCGTGTAGAGACTGCTGAGGGGTTCGGTCTTCGATCATACTGCCTAGCGTGCTCTGGCAGGGTTCTGTTGTAGTGTAACGGCCAGGGCACTCTCAAAACATTCCGGGTGGCTAGCGTGAGTTGAGATAGCGTGAGACGTTCTATGATGCATGATCAGGGATAAATTGAGTGAATGGCCAGTGCTCTCCGCTGCAGCCTTGGTCCAGGTCTGTGCTATTCTAAGCGCGTCGCATATTCTATTTAGGTCAGGGTTGTAAGGACGAATTTTAGCGTGCCATAGATAATATTGCTGACAGGATCTTCTGCCCCCTGTCTTTGAACCGCATGTGTGGATTACCGTAGGCAAACCTATCAAGCTAACTAGCAAAAAGCAGAGTAAACAAAACGTGCATGTACGTTGTCCATTGGTCCAGCAGATGCAGCCCTCCCTTTTTAAACGTTAGCTGTAGCATCGTATCTAGAAACGAGCAATGTTATGCCAATTATTGGTTCACATTGAACCCCTCCACCTTCCCATCCGTTCGATCAAGTTTAGTCAGCTAGCGAGGTCAGCCGGCCTCTGTTAGCGCGGTGCACGTCCTTGTTTCCCGCTTTACCTCTCAATCATCCCTGCAGAACCTAAATTCCCCGCCACATCACCGTTGTATTGTCGAAACCTAGCCATGGCTATCCGTATGAATGCGAGACCGGATGAGGTGCAAGAAGCAATTGGCTTTCGCGACGAGCAGTGGCATCGTTTTTACGTGCGTCATCTTCAACCCAATAGGGTGGCAGCTAACCGTGTCTAGTGGATCACGAAAGTCGAGGCAAAGCAGCTGCTGAAGGACCATCCTGAGTGGGGGAGCTATACCTCCTTCCCTGCAAGTGATCGTATTAGTCTCCTCGACCGGATGAATACTGCTCTTTCGATAGAAGGAATCCCGCCAATAACTGCAAATGTCCTAAAATGGCGTATGTCGAATTTAGTCCGAGAGTTCAGAAGGAGAGAAGGTATAGACTCCTGAAGACTTTGATGTGCCATCTAATCCGCTCTAGCACGCCTTGCTACCCAACCATCTGCACCCGCGGAACCTCAAAACCCGCCCCCAACACTAGGGGAAGGCGAGAGGATGCGTAGATTAGCGTATGACCCTGTCAGGGACCAATAGTCTCATTCAAAAGTCTCCCCTCCGCCGAGCGTGTCACAATTCTCCGTAACAATGGATGGGAGGGGACATCACGGCGCTTGGCCTGATGGGATAGCCCACAGCGTTACGGCACACACCAACCGGACAAAGGTAACCCATACAACCTTCTCTCCAATCGCAACTAAGGCTCAATCAAAGACATCAACAACATCTTAGCAGAGGAAGTAGGCGAGACCGACCGCGATACCATCGCCCTTAAAGGATGAGAGTTATGCGAAGAACTACAGAGCGAGCATGTTCTCCGAAAGAATAAAGAACATGACCAAGTCCTATTAACAGAGGTCCGATCATTGTTGAAAGACAAGAACACGTATCTAGACATGTATGGTATATCTTCCTCCAATGCATGGCGATAGGTTTATTGATAATATAATTAGAGTTATTAAATATGTGAGGAAGCGTATCCACAGGTTTAGGAGTGCTAACCGGGGGGGGTATCGGTAGAGCCATAATTGGTTGCGGGTTTGGATGCCATTCAGTTTTTGTTGACTGCTACCTAAGCAAAGAAGTAAATAATTGGATGTCGTTGGCTATTGTTGTGACTGTCGCATCTCGCAAGGTCCAAGGGATGGTCAAGCTTCAGGTATGTTTTCTTATACGTATAGTACATGATATACCCTGCCAACAATAGTATTTAGCATGTGTAATTTCCTCAGCCTCGACTCATACTGCCGCCACTCCATTTTCCACCAGAAATTGGTGGGCAAATGCTCGAACGTACCGAAAATCGGTCCGGATTATTGCAACTATTTCCGATTAACCTCGATAGAGATTTCGTTCTATTGCAATTCTTGCATTGTGCTCAATGCGAACATTCACGATCAACAAGTCATCATTATCGGCCAGCAGATGCAATCAGCACCTACGGACGTGCTCCGGCAAGTATTCCGATGTAATCGCGACACCACAGCAGCGAACTCAAAAATATGGTGGGACATGCGCAGACATTGCAGGTACATGAAGGTGGAGTGGAGCTGTGATCATCTACTGTGGGAGGGTAGGGTTTTGGAGTGTGCAAAGCAAATTAATACACCTGGCATTCAATGTGACTGCAATCATTGCACACTGGAAGGCCGACGCAATACTGTATCCTATGTAGCAGCAGGAGGATGCGGCTGCGAGGATAGGTATCATACACCGGACTCGATGTAAAATTAAACGGTTGGAAATCGTCGATCCTTCCCACAGTGGTATTCAGCTTGGCTTTATCTTCTCTCTTTTATTGAACGGTTAGAGAAAAGAGTGCGAAGCAAAGTGAAAAGGGACAAGGAGGGCAATTTGATATCCTTTACTAGAAGGACAAAAATTCTTCCGAGATTATTTGTGCGCCAGTAAAAAGGCACTAGTGAGAAGAGTGCTATCAAAATGATTCTCATGAAGATGTAACGTGAGTTCTCAGGTGAGAGCGACGATATTGAGATAGCTGAGGATGCCTAGTGAGTCCGAGTCCGTGGGAGATAGTGGGTCAGGACTCAGCAAATTAAGTCGTGGCCAAGCCTCATGGTAGATTGGGCACTGTGTTTGGGGACCCAACAAGATGACTCACTTATCCAAGAACGTGATAGAAGCGGCCTTCACGCCTCAACCCGGGAGAGATTTCTCGCCAATAACACAGACTTAGAGCCCAGCAACTGAAACATGCATGCAATTTCACCGGTGAAGAGGCTGAGGGCATCCTTGGCTAATTGTCTGGGTCCTCGTGATGCAGAAACAGCCAGGTATTTCCGACCTCAGGCTATGAGATCGTTCATGGTTCTGTCCGCCGGGGGAATAGCCGAAAAGTCAACTACCGAATGCTACCTTAAATTTCGAATATGCCAGTTCTTTCCTCCCAACTTTCCCCAAATGACAACACCGAACAGCGATTATATGTATGGCACAGGTAGACCCAATTTCGCCGCTGTGCAGTGCCGCCCGGGTATGTACCATGTGCTGACGCGGGAGAGATAGCCTGGTCGGAGAGTGTTGAACCGGCCGGCCCAAAGGGGTTGGCCCCCACATGCCGCAGTTCTAACGTCCTCCTTTTGGTCGAGTAGAAATAATTGGCAATGACTGGGAACACGACGACCGCATAGCCAATCATTATTAGCACCTTAAATGCTAATGCCTCTGGACTGTGTCCTTGGTTAGCCGGTGGCTGGGGCGGGGAAAGAGGCAGGCATACCCAAGCTCCAGCCTGCGTACCCCCTTTGGAAATTCTGTGGTTGGGAACTGGTAGGGGGGGACAAGCCTTCGAAGGGACTCTCGACATGCGCACTTTTTGCTGGACTCCGCTCCTTATAATCGGGCAACACTTGAGAAAGCGAATTTTGTTTCATAGTCGATATCCTGAATCATGGCAAATATCTCAAACTGGAACAACCGCACCGGCTATACTAAGCCCGAGCACTATGAACATTATGATAAAAGAGAAATGGGAGATGAAGATTCGGTTCTTGGTATTATCCAGCGGCCCTACAGGCTTAGCCTTGATAGGGTTGAGAATAAACTGAGAGAAACAAAGCATGTCTTGCTGCATGTTTTGCGAAAGGTGCCTGAGATAGGATTTCCCGGCCAGTATATCACATATGAAGAACGAAAGAAAGCCTATTTGCATAACGACGATGCTTGTAAAGAGAACGGAAAGGAAGCCCCCGGATCTTCGCTCACATATGACGATGGCGAACGGACTCAGCTTGTACCCGTTCCCTATATCGATGCGTGTCAAAAAATAGCAGGGACTCACCAGAAGACTGCCGTAGTAGACGGCCAAAACCAGCTCCCGTAAGGTTCCCCGCCGACCGTGTTGTGTGGGTTCGACATGGCTAATCCTTATGCAGGGATCGCGAAAATCCGTTTTCCCCAGTTGAGATATGTGCCATTCTACAAGACAATGACGACGAAGTTTCACAAGATCTTGGCGAACACGCATTGTGTATGCGTCAAACCACAGAAGCCACCCAAGCGGCTAAGCGGCGTAGATCATCGCGGGTGACGACTCTCCGCGAGACTAACGGGGCAGTCATACATAGATACCAGCAAAAGATACAGCCTCAAAAAGTGTTGGTCAAGAAGCCCCCATGTGCCTCTACGCATCCAGAGGAAGACAATTCGGAGCCAAGGAAGATTAAGAAACGCAAAACCTTCTCACCATCTACATGCGGTGAGGATCCGAGAACTGACCGGCGAGATAACTCACTGCCCCAAAAGCTGAAAATAGATGGATGGGTTAAACTCGAAAGGAGTATGTAGGGATTTTTCCTCTAGCCGAATATGCTTATTTTTACTAACTCTCTTTTAGATTGCTTTATTGGGGATGCTTCTGTCCTATGGAAGCGGGACAAGCATGAATTATTTCCCTGTGGCTGCTCTCTGAAGGACGGTTGCGGGGAAACCTGTCTCAACCGCATTACGTATTATGAATGCGATAGCACTAATTGCTTACTGACACAATGTGCAAACCGTCAATTTGCGGAACTGGAGAAACGTGAAAATTTTGGGGTAGAAGTCATGAAGACTAAGGATCGTGGCTATGGCCTGCGAGCCATAAGGACGTTTAAGCCTCACCAAATTATTGTTGAGTACGCTGGTGAAATCATTTCCCAGGAGGAGTGTAAGAGGCGCATGAAAGCTATTCATAAGGCTAAGGTTAGTAAATCTCCTTCTTTAGTCCTTAATAAGACAAATTAACTTGTATTAGTCATTTTATCTCATGTCTTTTAACGGGATGATTATTGACGCTACTCGCGGCACTATTGCTCGTTTTGTTAATCACTCTTGCGAGCCAAATTGCAAGATGAGCAAATGGACTGTTGGTGGCGAACCTCGGATGGCGCTCTTTGCTGGATCGGAAGGAATTATGTTTGGTGAAGAGCTCACCTATGATTATAACCTTAGGTAAGCTTCTTAGGGTAATGCTTAAAAGGAGTGCTAACTTTTCTCATAGCCCATTCTCTTTCCGACGTATGCAGGGGTGTAAATGCGGTGCAGAGTCTTGCCGTGGGGTCCTCGGACCCAAAAACTACAAAATCGCTCGGGCCTGATAGCGTTCTTGGACCCAGGCGAGGATACAATCCAAGAGACGTTATCTGATGCCATTTCCATCTTCGGCAGCGATGAGTCGTCTCCTTACTCTTACTAGATATGAAGAAATTTCTTAGATTTAGTGAGTTAGAGGAATTTAATTAGACGTCCTATCAAGATCGCACTGCTCCCTCTTTAATCTAAGACAGCCTTCTTTTAGGTGCTCCACAACCACCGGTTCCAACCTACCGCTATATGCCCGGGGCTTCTTGGTCCGCTGTGACGTCGTCATCCGTATGGCGGTAGGGCGGTAGGAGCGGGTATCAGGAGCAGTGGGTCTCGTAGAGCCGGTGTGGGAGGATTGGTAGGATGTGGGTGAGAGTGCAACATCCAGGCTTTATGAATCTCCAAGGCTTCTTTCTGTCGCGTATCAGGCATCGATTGCTGTGGCAAATATTGATGTATTGAAGGAGGGTAAGCGGCCTGCCTGGCCAGAGGCTCGCAGTGGCGAGACCCTCAGCACTTCAATGAGTTCTCGCAGCTCGTCTGCATATCAAAGATTAGTTGGAATTAGGTAGTAGGCTTCGAGTCTTGGTAGATAAATTGGCACAGTAAACTAGAGAAGACATGCGGGGAACTTTGATCGCTATAGAACAAGCGCTAAGTGATAAATATGGCCCGCTGGCCATCCTCAATCAATCAGTTCAGTTCCTCATCTCCCTCCCTGAGACAAGGTTTGCCTCTCACCACAACTTAACTGGCTGATAATTTCAATTCCTAGCATGGTTAGGACCGGTCAGCGATTTCTGTGGTGAGAGGCGAATCTTGTCTCAGGGAGGGAGATGAGGAGCTTAACTGGTTGATTGAAGATGGCCAGCGGGCCATATTTATGTACATGAAAAAGGGGTATATCAGCTGATATCCAGCGTGATATCCGGCGTGATATCGACCGTGATATCGTACGTCGATATCTGATACAGCTCGGCAGACTAGCCAAAAATCCCCATGACAATTTCACCTATTAACGGTTAGACTGGTCAGAGGAGGGACTGTGGCTAGTGGCTAGTGGCGTTGATTGGATGTGGCATGCACCTTCAAGCGATGCCTGTAGGAAAAATTTTTTAAGTTACAAAATCTACTTGACCCGGCCAGGGATTATCAGATTCTCCCCATCAACAAAGTGCCTCCTCGTTTATTTGTAATCACAAATCAGCATGTTTGCCGGACACTAAGAGATTACAAGGTACAAGGGCGTAGCTAAAAATAGAGGAGCGAGTTGAAAATGAGACACCAGAAACAGGATCCACAGCGGGAACCAGAACGGGACCCGTTGAATTGGGCACGGCTGCGCCCCACGTTGGTCCCTTCATTGGGTAACGTCCATCCACTCGTAACGGAACAACCGCCGTAGCGGAACACCGACACTGCTCTCTCTCCTAACAACACCAACAACGACTGCATGGCTGAGATAATCTCGGAATAGACGCCTTGACCTCTTATCTACCTCTTGGGTTAGTATCTTTACTGTAAAGTTGTTGCTGTCTTTACAATACCACAATAAGCCGCAAGCCTGCATGACGCTGTCGCTTCGGGCTGCCTCGGGCCTGTTCTTACTTTCGTGTATCTGTCTAGAATCTTGTTAGCCTATAGAAGAATACAAGAAGATTGTATGCCGAGCAGGTTACGGCTTTAGCAAGCTGGCTGTGCTGTAGCAGTAATTTGTTCTTGAATCGAGTCGCGAAGCCCGCATCCTTGTTGTACAGAAGCGGCCTAGCCGTAATCTAACTGCGCTATACAGCAGCCACACCTGACTCATGTAAGAAAGCCTTGTGACTCTCACGTGACAGCTGGCGGCTCGCAATGTGCCGGAGCGCTGCTGCTAGATCCTTGCGGCTGCCAGACATGTGGCTCAGCGTGGCGTCTAAGCGCCGATAGCAGCTTCGCCAAGGAGTGAGCACCTCATGAGTAAGCATCAATGCGCTCAAGGCTCCTAGCGTCGTGCAATCAACGATGACAGCTGCCTCTCCTTGCTCTGATGCAGCTAAAGCGTGTGCCTCTTAAGTAACAGGTAATTGATGGTCTGCGCCCAGAACAGCTGTAATATCTACTCGTCCCAGAAATCCTTCCCACCGTACTTATTGCCAACGAGTGCCTTCGCAGTTTTATCCACCAATATACCGTCGTATATATGAAATGCCCCTTGTGCTTTGCCCCTCCAGTCACTGCTAAAGCTGTCCCCCGTCTGTGCCTTCCCTTTGATGGTGACGTTGCGATATTGGTGACCAGCAAGAGCTTCCTTTGCAGCAGCCAGCAACAGATTGTCCACGCCGTGAGCTGCACTCTCCACAAGCTCTAGCGCCTGTTTGTCCTGTATTGCTGCCGTCTCCTGCTGAGCGAGGGCGAGCTCCTTCTCAGGAACAGGGAATATCTTCTCGACGCTGTCGACTAGCGAGATGATGCCGTTAACGAGGTCTTTAAGTTGGGAGCGGTGGTAAAGAGCCCAGCTGCGCAAAATTCCATTCGTCGAACCGTGGTACCACCCTCTCCAGATCGTGCATGAATGAATGTGGCTCTTCGTCGTCTAGAAGCGCACCAATCGCCATGAATGCTCGTGTGCCGGTCTTCCCTCGCGCTCCTGAAGACTTCTCCCGCTGCTCCTTAATGGCAAGGTCAAGGTCAATTAAGAACGTGCCCTAGGAGGGGTTATTATCCTCTTCATTTATCATGAGGTTGTTCGGTAAGATATCACATTGTAGCATACCGGCTCGTATGTGCAATAGCTCGTATCCTTCGACGCAGCCTTCCAACGCCGCAAAAAGACTAGTCGGGAGCTTGCTTTATAGATGGCCTTCCCATAGCTCGACCGCGGCATGTCCGTGCACGTATGCTTAGTCATAGATTAATCACTGCCGGCCCCTCCAACAGATTGTGTGCTCTAACATTCGAAGAGCCAACATCGTATTGTGACAATATTCGATCGGGGTCCTGCGAGAGGTATGGATGAGGCAAACTTTGGAAATGCTTGGATGCACCAGGTACCTATCTCAATTGATCGTCCAAATGACCAAGACGGCGCATTTGCTACGGGATTATGCGATTTCAATTGGGATATCGCAGGAGATGGTCAGGTTACAACTGCGGCTTTCGAACCAAGGCACGGTTCCGACCTATCTCTGGATTTAACTTGTCCAGGATATTTAGTTAACGGCCAAGGCCTTGCGGCACATTTAGGGATCGGACAGCCTGGGGCTAACTCAGCTCTGTCCTTGAATACGTACTCCTCTTCAGCTTTCTCCACTACCACTCTTCCAGCCAGCGTAGTCTTACCACCGGAGCCTCAAGACTATCATATGGAGTACCTTTGCCGGTCTAGCCCAATCAACGCAAATCTAGGAGCACTTTCAGGAGTCAAACAATTGCCTGCCACCACCCGGTTTTCTTCTATACAAAGTCTCGGACAAATTCCTCCTAAGTCCAAACAGTGCACAAGATGTTGGGTACTAAAGAAAAGAGCATGTCTCCGAGTAGATTGCAATATGAGGCAAACTAACGTTAGTATAGTGCGAGAAAGAACCCTTTGGCGTGGGAGATTCTCGCTGTCTCCGATGCATTAATCTCGATATTCCGGCGCACATTTGTACTTCGGAGCGCGTAACATGGCATAAACCGTTCCAAAAATGTGCTTCACTGCCTAATTTTCTTCCATGATGGAGCTAATAATATTACAGGGAAAGATGAAACATACGAAATCCTATTCACAGCTGTGATTCAGACTCGGCTGGAAGATCAAAAGGTAGCACAGCTACAACATTATCTCAATGGCCCTACTCTAGAAGTTGCGTGCTGTGAATTTACCCCAACCCAGAGTTACCAGATTCATGCACTTAGAAAGAATTCGTCTGGCTGGCACTGGACAAAAACTACCGCGTATTGCGTAGCAAACAGCAATATCGATATCTCCTCATATGTCAGGGAGTGCGTTAGCTTTGCAATGGATGAAGTGTGTCAGTCTCTACATCCAGTCAGTTTCTTCTTCCAACTTGCGCGCTATTACAGCGAGGTGAGCATTTCCCCAGCTTTATAAGTCAGACGCTAATGTGTCAAGGTTCCAATCATACGGGATTGTCTGGAGATGTATACGACTCTTCGCCTTATTCGCATTGGATGGCGATTTTCTGGTGAGGAAACTCTGGGGATGGCCACCGTTAAAGATAAACGGTCCGCATGGTACGAGCTTATGCCGGTACCACGTATGGTACAAAACCAATTAGGCCATTTGTTTGAGTTGTATATGATTGAGTTAGATGAGAAGATCTTGAAGGCTGTTCAAGT
The DNA here is from genome assembly GCA_010094045.1 of Lojkania enalia. Classification (NCBI taxonomy): domain Eukaryota; kingdom Fungi; phylum Ascomycota; class Dothideomycetes; order Pleosporales; genus Lojkania; species Lojkania enalia. The sequence goes on from ML986719.1 coordinate 75,601, forward strand.
CATATTGGAAAGAAGAAACCGGCGTATGTGGGTAGTTGGAACTTTGGCCGTGTTTATCCTCCTGCATATTCGTGAGCTTGACGCAGGGAGGAATATCTATTGGAGACGTTATATAGACTCTGTAAGGCCTTCCTGCATTTGAGGGAACTAGAAGTTAACAACTATTGAAGGGCAGATTTTGGATACATCCATCTAGACCAGCAGCCCTTATTGACGAAGCGGTCGCCTCTTGCAATTCCTTGTTGTGGCATTACCACTGTTCGATAGGACAAAGGCCACTCACTCTGGATTGGGACAGCCAAAAATCGAAGGATTTGGTCGACAATGACGATACGATTTTGATCTCCATGAAGGCGCTTCAATCGTACGTATGGAAGCTGAGTGAGTAGCTGCCAGTCTCATGTTGTCCCCGGGGTCTCATCAGTTAATAGAACAGGATCGTTTGATTGGCCGGAAGGCATCAGACTTATACGAGGACGGGAATCCAAGCAGTGTTGCGTTAACAGTAAGCTCATTGATGTTTACAAGCATGAAAGATTGTAAGGTAGACGATTTCCATTAGGAGCCAAGTGTTGTCGGTTTCACGAGGAACATGGACTGAGAGCACAGCTATCTCGGTATCCGCTACAAATTGCAGGAGACAAATTGTACCTGTGTTCTCTGTACGCCTGGTGGATTTCGATATGTACTTAGCAAGAGCAAGCATGGAGTTCTATTTCTCTCTTTCTGCATATTCAATAAATTCGTCGACTGCATTTTTCACCAAGCCATAGACCTCTGCCTCAGATCCATCGCAATTTATCTGCGACATGCAATCAGTGTATGACTCGTTGAATTGTTGCCCTCTACTTACCTCCTTGAAATATCCCTCCATTGATCTTAAGTAATCCTTGAGGTCTACACTCCGAGCCTTCCAGGCATCTGGTTCGTCATCAGCCCCATAAGGTTGGCCCGGGCTTCCTGCACGGTCTCCTTCTGCGGAGCATTTCAGAAATAGTGTGTAGTTTGTTTTCTGGGCCTACTAGTTTAAGCAGAGGTACTATCGGGGATGGAGATACTAACCTTTCTTTCAAACTCAAGAACCTGTTCCATGCTCTTTGGAAATCCATGCACCAAGCTCCACTGCCTTCCTTCATTCATACCTTCTTCAATCTTCCTTTCAAGCAAGCCGACCACCAAACCCACCGGAACATCGACTTCCTCCTTCAGGCAATCTCTCACGAACTCTGCGTGGAGATATGTCTGGTCTTCAGACTTTTCACGCAGGATACCCTCCAAGGATATGTGCTGAAATCCAAATTCCTGGGACAAAAGAGCGCATTGTGTCGCGCCGACACTTAGGGCACCTGTACTACTTAGCACCGAGGACAGTGCAGACCTTCAGGACATACCAGTGATAAAGATGACAGGGAGCCGCCGTTTTCGCTTTGAGAGATGAGCACTTCTCTCCTGTCGTAACAAGTCTAACCACGCCATTCCATCGGGAGAGCGGATCTTTGACGAGAGTCCCTGAAATTCTTCGAGGTCCTTTTCCCCATATGTCTTCTGCTCGTATTCATGTGCCTGTACCATGCACTCCAATTTATCCATCTCTCGCACCCACCGACCTTCTGGAGTCCTTGCCTCTTCGTAGTCTAACCAGGCGGTCAAAATCTTGTCGGCTAATACTGCATTGCAAGGCTTTACCAACTCTACAATATACCGGAAGCCAAAGTATTCTAGTTTATGCTTCCGCTCTAATACATGTCAGCTATTTGGCAGCGATTGGTGACAAAATCTACACGTTTACCTTTAGATATACCAGCATATGTTGGAATGTCTCCTACCACTGATTCTGCCAAGTCATGACACAGTCCTATAAACATACACTTCATCGGATCTAAAGGATGCTACCTACAGATCAGCAAATATAAAACAGATAGGAAGGCAGAACGAACCGGTGCAAACCCTCCAAGAAGTGCTAATCGAAAGCTGTGACTTCCCACGCTCTCAGGTTTCTCGATCGTCCTCAGCCAGCCAGTTCTCTCTATGTGCTTGAGTTCTTGCATTAAATGCAGGAACGGAAGCGGTGACTTATCCAATTGGGATAGATTAACTTCCATAGTGTCTTAAGATGGTTCAAATACGTGTTTCTCCCAGGGATTCTCCTGATTGTTTGCAGAGATAACCCAAATGTCCTTTCCTCCAAGCGGCGCCGTGGTAGGGGCCCGCTGGCTCTTGGGCAATGGGTTTGTTGGTGGGGGAGCAGGTAAAAAGGGAGAAAGGAAAGAAAAGTGGGATGAATCGCTCGAAACTAGGTCTAACGTAGTATAGTAGCCGGACCCGCCAAGAGTGGGCTGGGCGGAAAATCAGCTCACCGCGCTGGCTCGTTTAACACCCCGGGCCCCGGTGGGGAAGCGCGAGACTTACTCTACTCACCACAACTCCGATAACATGTCGCTGAGCACAATGAACGGCGATGCCAGTGCTGCCAATGTCAGTGAGAAGATCCCAGGTTCGTACCCCACCGGCGTTATGCCAGCGATCTTCGGGGTCCTTGTGCTGACTTCTCCAGATCCTTCTGTTATAATCACTCGAAAGATATCCGACCCATGGACGGTAGACAAAGCACTGGCTGCTATTACTCTCGGCAAGCCGATGGAAGGCTCAAGTTCTCCGGTGCCATACTTTCACATATTGGAGCTACTTAAGACTACGAAGCGTGAGGGATGGCGAAGGTTTGGTATCAATCGGTGAGACTGTCGCCTAGATTTGCCAGTAGCATATACTAACTGCTGGGCCCTTAGAGGTGAATCAGTCGCTGACCACATGTACCGAATGTCTCTAATGACGATGGTCGCTCCTGCGTCCCTTACGTCACGCCTCGACCTGTTTAAGTGTATGAAGATGTGCCTAATCCATGATATGGCTGAGTCACTAGTAGGCGATATTACACCTGCGGACGGGGTCCCAAAGACGGAGAAGATTCGACGAGAGATATCGACTATGGACTATATTACACAACGACTGCTAGGAAATGTTCAAGGTGGGGCCTCAATTGTGGGCACAGAAATTCGTACTCTATGGCAGGAACACGAGGACTCCGAGACGCTAGAAAGCCAGTTCGTCCAAGACATCGACAAGGTAGAACTCCTTCTTCAGATGGTGGAGTATGAGAGGCGTGGAGGGGGCAAGGTCGACCTCAGCGAGTTTACCTATGTGGCAACTAAAGTGTCTCTGCCGGAGACCAAGGCTTGGGCAGAGGAGATCCTCAAAGAGCGGGATGAGGTCTGGGGTGGAAAAAATCTTGTCGATGGCGAGGCGGCCGAGGCAAGCAGTGCCTCGTTGCAGATCAAAAAGATGCAGGACCAGTACTACGACGGCTTGTCTGTGCTTTCGCGCAACCAAAGCTAAACGCGCAAAGGGAAGTTGGAAAGCGTTCCGAACCAAGATATATTTATTTACTCTGACCCCCACCTCTTCAGGACAAGCAGGCTTGTCCTACATCTATCCTCACCAATCTATCTTTAAGTGATGCTAATGATCTGTACAGATGATTCTGGAACGTGCTTTTGGCCCCCTGAGTATCTAAGCTTGCTCCTTCCGCTTTCTTCTGAGTTCCACGCTAGCTAGAGCTGACGACTGCAAAGATATCATGGCCATCATCGTCGAACTTCTCTCCGACAAAATGCTCCAGCGCGGCCTTTCCAGCCCTGGACACGCGCAGTTCTACCCAACTTCCCACGACTGAGTAACCCGAGCTGAAGGTCTCAGCCAAACCTGCTTCTGCATGTTGACGAGACGGATAGGGAACCCATTGGCATACTGGATCGCCGTCTAGATGAATGGATTCGCCTTTATCGCGAGGAGTCTTTGTGAGTTCTGCCTTTCGAATTACGTATCTACCCACTTCCCGCAATCCGACAAGACGACCAGCCAGAACGGGCCTAACGTTTATCTATAGCCATTGTGGTGTAGTAATTCAGCCAGCGTTGACGAGGTTGCCGTTTAGATCACTCCATCGTTCAGGAACTGCGCAGCGTCTGAGTCTCTGGTATATGTTCAGCTCTTCGGGGTTGGCGTGGCTAGGGCCATTAGTGGATGTGAAAACTCGGTCTCCGCAACCCGAGAAAGGAAGCCTATATGAGTCTTCGGCATCCCAAACTTCTGAAAATTTAAGGCGCCGTACCTGGGGAGACAAGGGCGTTAACATCAATTGTTCTGAGCAAGGTTGAAGATGAGGTACGGGAGAAAGTGGTGGAAAAGGCGGTGAATATGTCGATTCAGAGCCCACTGACAGACGTAAATTGACCTTGACTCCCGGTACGACGTTCGCAGTCCAAGTAGAGTTATTCATCATGCAATCTCTGATCAGAGGTCGAATGCATTCTCATCCAAGTGAAGCTCTTCAGCTACCAACTTCCGGGTAGACTAATCATGATGATAGGTGAAAACGAGAAAAGGGGAATAATAAGGCTTACATTTGCCGAGCTGCACTGTTCCGCTGGGAGATAGAATTTGCGTCCGTGTATGTCCAAAAATTTGACACCCTGCTCGGCGGTAGGAGCATTGGTGACCAGGTGCTGGTCTACAGTTGTGGCCATATTGCTGAAAAGATATAGTCAATAATCGTTAGCTGAGAGAAGTCACTTTTCGCCGGTTGTCAGCGAATGTGATGGCTCATGGGCTTAGTATTCTCACGTTAGTCGGGCCGAACATCGGATTGCCTTTGAATCCACTAGAGAAAATGGATGAGTTGTTATTAGATGATTCAAAGCATTTGAGAATTTACGGAGCGATAGCCTCAAATGGCTGATTGGAAGAGAACCCGCGACTTTTAGTTCGACAAGGGGCCTGCTGCAGATTTCCCGACTTTCAGTTCGCTTACGTTGACAAGGGACCTGCAGATTCCCCGACTTTTAGTTCGCTTACGTTGACAAGGGACCTGCAGATTCCCCGACTTTTAGTTCGCCTACGTTGACAAGGGGCCTGCAGATTCCCCGACTTTTAGTTCACCTACGTTGACAAGGGACCTGCAGATTCCCCGATTTTTAGTTCAATTACCTTGACAAGGGACCTGCAGATTCCCCGATTTTTAGTTCAATTACCTTGACAAGGGACTTGCAGATTCCTCGAATTTTAGTTCGACGACAAGGGACCCGCTCTTCTTGCAGCGAACAACAAGCTTGCTAAGCCTTGGTTTTCCTTTTCTGAAATGGAGCAGGCGTAAGGAAGCGGAATGTATATAGCTGGCGCTTTGTAACGGCCCATACCCGTAGGGTGCATGGCCATAATAGAACACACACACACACACACACACGCTAAGCCTTGGCATTCGCAAATCAAGTAACATCTCAAAAGACGTTATCTACAAATCATGTGCAGGCGCAATAGCTCTTGAAATATCTTGTCCGGATAAGATGATACAAGGTCGAGGACGGCATCACGTGATGGGTTTGGCGGATTTCGGCCGCGCTTTCTTTTGTTTGAGGGCTCGGGATCCGTTGCGATGCTGAATAACTGCGGAGCTTCACGTAGAGTTCGTGTGAGGAGGTCAATCTACAGGACAGTCGAAGCTCGACGCTATCCCGGTCAGAAATAGTACGGAACCATTTGAACTCACTCTCATCCTGCTTGGACAGAGCTGGATGCCTCGTGGCCTTTCATGTGCGGATGGATAAGTATAGCGTTCTCGCGACGTCTACTGATTCATCTTCTCCTTCTATCACTAGTACCCCTAATCTCCAGCGGCCAATGTCACATGCCTTATCCATTACGCTAATCCCCGTCAATGTACGTCTATTTTTCTTGTGGCCGATGGAGGATGTGTACTCTAACTACTAAGCAGCTTATCAGTCCGGATCATCGCCTTTCAAAAGCATGGCTCAGGGTACTTCACAGTCAACGAAGGAGATCCCTCTCAAATTGGTGGTGATGGGCAAACGTGGAGTGGGAAAGACAGCGTTAATCAAGAAGGTGCGTTCTGCAGGAGTACAGTCATATTCACCATGGTTTAACCGAGTTCTTAGCTCGTCGACGGTGAATTCATCGAAGCATATAACCCTACCACAGAGGATCGGTATTCGGCGCGACGCACACTTGGGGTCCAGGCATATGCCGTGGAGATTACCGACACGGGGAGTGAGGATACGTACGGGGATGGGACGATAAGAGATGGCGAAGGATTCCTTTTGGTCTATGACGTCTGTGATCGGTCGTCGTTGGAGGAAATCCGGGCTCTATACGAGGAGATAAGGAAGGCAAAGGTACCGGTTGTGGAAGGTAGCCCAACCTCCACTTTACCCTCTTCCGAATCGCCCTCCGTTGTCGTGGTTGGCAACAAGATTGACAGGTTGGACAAACATAGGGTCACAACAGAGGAGGGAAGGGAAGCATCCAAAGACTTGAATTGCGGATTTGGGGAGGCCACGGCCAAGGGCAGTGTTGAACATGTGTTTTACGACGTCATTCAACACTGTGAATTGTCATCATCCTGCAATGGCATTGGCGATCCGAGTGGGACGAGAGAAGAAGGGATGAACGACTGGCTTTGCGGTTTTAGTGGGCTATTCTCTAAAATTGCTGGATAGTACTATCAATCAATCGCAGACTCCGTGTCCAAGCTCCAGAGGGCATCTACCTGATTCTCATAACAGATTAGCTTTAACTCTTGGGAAGGCCATGATAGGATCTCCAGCGAGGGCAGGCGCCGACGTGCTTCCAAGGCTCACATGCTAATTGCTTCGGCTGGATTTGGCCGATAGCGGCGTCTTTGACATTCTTATAAAGATTGTCGGCTGGTTTGCGCAGATTTTTCATCGTCTGCAGCAGGGTGTGATCTAGAGGTGAGGAGCATATGAGCATAGCTTCCAGCCTTGCAGTTTACCATACGCTCTGCTACGCTGTTTCCTTCTTCCACACCGCTCCCGTTGCCTTGCTTGCCTTCCCTCTGCGCAGTCCAGCCTTCCACCTGAGCGGTTTGCTCCAGTCGCACACGTCAGTTAGCCAATCCATTACTCGCAAACTCAGTTTTCCAGTTCGCTAGCCGCGAGATTTGCCTTCTTCGCCATGTCGAATAGCAAATCGCCCAACGTGAATGCAGTCATAGCTCCTCCATCGTCTCCAGTATCGGACGCCCCCTCCACAGGAATTCGGGTCACGCGAGTGATTACACAGGTAGGGATTCTAAGCTTCATCAGGGAGCATTGGAATTGGGTATTGATCTTACCATTTTGGATAAGAATTCGGCGATACTTGAAGACCGAGGCTTCGAAAATATTGAAGAGAGTATCTGCGTTTGGCCTCTTGGTACATGCCCCAAGAAGAAGAGAAGGAAGAGGTTGGGTACACAGCGGCAGGAATTCTGGTTCGAGACTTTGCCAGCGTTTGCTTGGAGAACATTCCGAGAGATAAACTGGCACAAAGAGGAAACTCAGTGCTACTGGCCAAGGCAAGAACTGAGATCTGGAGCAACGAGGTCCGGGCCTCAATACGTATTCGCACTATTTTGGACAAAAAGCCTAACCTTGATTAATCAGGTATTTATATTCTTAATCGATTGTCGTCGATATCATGCTAATGCCCCTTAGCTGCTCCGTAGTCCTGTTTCGGCCCCATCTACTCCTTCCATCCCACTGCACTCAGACTCCTGCCGATGTATTACCTTCTCCAATCTCTTGACCACCGAGCTTTGGAAGCGAAAGTCATTCCTCCATGGCCTTCACTTGGCTCTGCTGAGCCCTGATCACCTTTCCGTCCGATTGCTTTATATTGTAGAATACGAGATACGCTCCACCAATCTGCGGTTCAACCGTAGAGTCAACAATGGTTCCCTTCACGGCACCTTCCGTCCGTTGGATGGTTATAGAGTCTCCAACTTCAAAGACCTGGTTCCATTAGCATCTATGTGGCTATCCTGGAAACGGCTTACTGGTGTGGGAATAAGAATACTCTCGCCATGATTTGGCCCACCTAGCATCGACTGCATTATTGAAAAGAGGTCGTTTTGTGAATTTCTTGGGTGTTGTCTGCCTATGAATGAATAACAATCTCAGAGGCTGGAAGGATAACAGAGGGCAGAGGGATGGCTGGGATATCGACGGGATATCCGACGCTTTAGGAGCAGGGTGGGCCATGGCACTTCAGTATGCCTTAGTAGGAATTCCGGTGGGATGATTATGCATAATTGTGGGTCAATGCATGTCCGTATCTCCCAGGTAAGAATGAAGGATTGTATTGGTGGAAGGGACAAATTACTCATCTTTCCTCTTCCATTTTGCTGACAATCCAATTATTAGATCATGAACGATAATTGTCCTCCCGCTCGTCCCTCTACCCCGACACATGTCAGCGAGGTGGCGCTCTCGACCAGCTTGGTCAAACTCGAGCTAAATCAATAGGCCAAGGTTTGCTAAATCGCTGAAGTGAAAGAGTCTGGCTACGAGATCTTGGTGATGGCACTGATGCGTGAGTGCCTTGAGAATCAACCGGACTCGCCGAAAGGGTTCCAGCACTATTTCAGCAAGTTTTTCTGGACGCATTTCAAGTTGCTTCCCGGCTCGAAGGATGCAATAGACAGAGCGAAAGAAGAGCTTTTCGGTGAGCTCGAAACGCTCGGACGATCTCTCCTTGCTTGTGATTAAGTGGATAGTAAACTTGCGCTTGTTAGAAAGCGTATATTGGATGATTATAGGGGCAAGGTATCCGCCAGTGGCCGCTGAAAAGTAGGAGCATATGCGGTAATACCGTCGCAGAACATAGATTGGCTGGCTTCCCCTGCGGAGGTGAAATGCTGAGGTGCATACTTCCGCCTAGTCGATTCAAATGCCGCGTACATGCATGCACCGTGCATCTGCAGTCAGTCTATCAATAGTAGCATATGGCGGTGGCGTGCGTTTTCTTTCGCCGTTTCCGGGTGAAACTTTATTTTCCTCCCGCGAACCACCCCTTTTTCGCTCCGCCGACCAGTCCGCTATGCACGCATCGCCTACTGGATGCTAGCTCTGCGTAAGGATTATTGTGGCTTGCAGTTTCAGTTCTGTATGTGTTTCCAAAAATCTATTCTTACACAACCGATAAGCATGCCAAAATTCCTATGTGTAAATATATATGAGGAGGAAGGAAGTGTCTTTAATAGCTAAGACCTTTTCTCATTCCCCCAATAATTGATCGAAAGCATGAAATCGGAGAAAATTTCCGGTGATAGGGAGATAAACCGAAAGAGCTCTGACATGATACTTGTAAGAACTGCAAGAGAACATATACGAGAGGCAGCGCAGAGCGGGAAAGAGTTGAGGTATCATAGACCCAAGGGGTCTGATAAGGATTGGGAAAAGCAGTGGGAAGAGATATCAAGTGTGGCTGGTCTGAGTCCACAGGATGGACAGTTTGACATACGAAGGGTAAGCACTCGTCTCCGCTAGACCTGCGGCAACTTACGCCTGTCAGATAATGCTTGAATTCCAGAACCGCGAAAGCTTTCCACGCCGGAAATGCGGTCTCTCGGAACGCTGCTCCTGCGAATCATATAGTAGCGATGTACTTCCTTTGCATTGTAGGTGTGGACATCGCAGAGAATACCACCTTCCCCTGTCCACTGCATGCCAGGACGAGCTATTGCCGATCTTAAATTATATCCTGGGGGAAATGAAGAAGGAAGAAGAGATAGACTGCTGATATTTTCTTGGGTACTTCATATTTTCCACTAATTCTCACTATCTAAAAGGTCCATCAAACTGTCAGTAATAAATGACCATTTCTTTTTCTTTCATTCCTCTCTATTATGCCGAATTTTATGCGCATTAGGATCTCAAGGACAGTAATATATCTATTTAGGACCAGCACGCCTCCCTATCGCCAAAAAGAACCAATTTGTCCACAAAAACGAGAATTAAGGTCAGTATTCTGCCGCCTATTAACATCTCGGGTTATCATCTTTCTAACACTCTTGGCAGTTATGAATATAGCTCCGTTTCTCAACGCAGATTCTGTTGCCTCTCTTACTACAATCTATATTGGTAATTTGTCATCAGAAATACATTCTCTATACATTCGGGAAAATGATGAAGTCAGGCCCAATCAACAGTGGGCCGAACTCAACTTCCCGGCCAAGCCTTTCCCTTTTATCCCCGCTGTGTGCTAAGATGAGGTTGACTCCTGAATTCTGGCAACTTCTTTGCATATAGTGCATATAGAGCCTTGCAACGACCTTTAATGCACTTCATGCTGACGAGGTGAGGACATGGCGCTTTTGGTGGAGAGTCCTTCGCAGTAAACTCTTCACCGAAGGCGCCTTGTCCCCAGTTTTGCCCATTTCTCCCTCGCTCTTGCCGCATCCGTACGGCCCCATCCATCCCTTCTGGGGTACAGGGCACAGCGCCAAGCACCTTCCATCGTGCCAGGCGACACGCTCAGATATGCAAGCTGTCATGTGCAGCTCTAGCGATTGTATCCTGTCATGCACCTTGATCCTTCACCAATCTTTCACTATCTTATCTTTTAAACCGGTAACTGGTGTTTTTAAAAAACGACCGGTAGTATGGTTCGTGCAATATTTGTTCTCGTTGTCTAGTCTAATACCATCTTACAAAGCGTGGGTGCTTACCGCGCCCTACTCACTGCGCCTTATATTACTACAATCCTAACCGTACAATAAACTTGCATGAGCTCCGCCGTACCACTTTAAGCAATGCCGCGTTGAATGGCGCATGCTTTAGCGTAGCATGCTGTTACCCACTAATGTAGCTATGGGTATATCAGCTCCTCTGGGCATGTGGCCGAGAAACAACCGTACGGGTCAGCCAGTGCAGTCACTGCCTTCCCACAGTCACGGACCCTTACCTTGTCTCCGCCTTCTGCTAGCGGGGAGCTTGATGAGCTTATAAATTAATTCATTCTCCGCCTCGATCCTTATTCTCCAGCGTGTTTATCCTTGAGCTGTTATCGTTGAATCGTTGTCTATAGGACTTTGCGATTGTTTCTCCGTATATTATCCTTTATACCGTTCGCCTCGATATCGCAACTTAACATCACATCTCGAAATCAGTATGGATAGTCAGAACTCACACGTTCTGTCTTTTCTCCCTGGTGGTGTAACCTTCTTGCTTCATAATCGGCCTATTCGCTACGCCAGTATTGCAGCAGGCACTATTTACGCTGGCCTACAAGTCTTCCACGGGCATTGGGGTCTGTTCGACTACCTCGTTCCGTCGATCACTGTTCCGGATAGCCACGAACAGTACTCGGATATTCATGATTGGACTTCACAGCAGTTTGGTAGTACAAGGAGACTAAAACTTCGGCGAAACGATCCTCCACGACAAGGGCCAGAAGACAGAACTAATACGTCCCATGCAAGTAGACGCAAGTTAAACTATGAACCGTTTGATGGCAAATTTTGGTTTTATCGGAGTGGCTACTTGTATTTCTTCGAACAGACAGAGAACAATGGAACATGGCCGAGCCAATATTCGAGTAAAGAAATCACATTTAAAACAATCCACTGGTCTTCAAAACCTATTCAACATCTTCTCCAGGATATTATAGATAATAGCTTGGAAAAAGAGGTACGCACTAATATTTGGGTTCCACGGGATCCACTACGGTTCGCGGGTATATGGACAAGGATTTCAAGCAAAACTCCCCGAAGTTTAGAGAGCATTGTCCTTTGCGAGGAGAAGAAGAGAAAACTGCTTGATGATATAGGAGCCTTCCTAGAACCGAGCAAACGGAAATGGTATGCCGACAGAGGCATCCCCTGGCGCCGAGGATACCTTTTCCATGGGCCACCAGGAACAGGGAAAACAAGTTTGGCACTTGCAGTGGCTGCACATTATAACCTACCTGTTTACATCATTCCTCTCAGCGACCGAAATATTACCGACTCTAGCATCGGTTTGTTTTTGCGAAGCTTACCTTCACCAGGCTTGCTTTTGATGGAGGACATTGATACTGCAGGTCTCGTATCGGGCGTGGGAAGGCAATGCGATGGTGACATCAAGCAAGACGGGGAGACAAACGGACGACTGACTCGTACTGGTTTCATCAATGCTCTTGACGGTCCTGGCACCCCAGAAGGCATTCTGTTTATGATGACTACCAACCACCGGGAGAACCTTTCGGACCCGGCGATGGTCCGCCCCGGTCGAATCGACGTTGAACTTGAACTACCTCTAGCTACACAGGACGATGCTCGGCAGATGTTCATTAATCTGTACCGCGATTTCGCCCGTATTGAAGAACTAGCGGATGAATTTAAAGATAAAATTCCGCATAATAAATATTCCTCTGCGGAAATCCAGAATTTTCTAATAATTTGCAAGCACCCCCAGAATGCGCTTCAACGCCTTAGCGCCTGGTTAGAGGAAGGAAAAAGGGTGCAGGACAGGGAATCATAGTGGAATTAGAGTTATACGGTTTTGGGTTGAATTAAAGCAGAGATGGGCAATTAGAGGTTTTATGTGTAGGTACCTGTCAATGACTGGCATGGGATTTGGGCATTTTTTATTCTTTGACATAATTAAATCTCAAAAATATCCATTCTTCGGCAACTCGTCAACTAAGGTTCGACCAGCGCCCACGAAGTCCGAATGCTTGGCACCCTGCTCCATCTGCAACCGGAGGTTGGGCATCAGAGTCTCAGCTCTACGTCCTCATGTACTCGCCATAACACCAAACCCTGTGATTTGCACTTCCAAGTTATCTATCATCGTCTTATCTGTAGCGCCTTCAGGGCTCTATCTATACGCGGCAGCCGATTTAGTGCTGAAAAAGCCATATGCAAGTCAGCATGTCCATAGGCAAACGTGAGCCAGGGCTGAGGTAATGCAGGAAAGAATTGAAGATGTCGACAGGCTGGAAGGATGCGCCGCACGCTTTCTCAGCTCATGCTAGCTACATAACCGGCCCGGGCTATTTTGGCATGGCATATTGCTTGTGGAGAGTGGAGCTTCGTGACGCTGCGAATTAGAACCGGCGAGCTAGGGGGCTGGGTGTGCTAGCGGGGTTTGCTGCCGTGTGACACTTGTGGGCTCATACAGCCGCTGACCCTTGTAAACAGAGGATGGGGAGTGGGCAGGTCACCTATCCCCACATGCATTATTCCAAAAAAATGAGTTACGGGTGACTATTGAACCAGCAACTGCCTAGCCCCAAGCGCCTATGCCCATCCTTTGACCCACTAGCGCATTCTCTCCATTATTTCATGCATCTCTTGCAGGACCGTAGTACGAAGTGCGTGGGGGAATGGCTGGTGTGTCATTCAGTCGCAGCCCGAGTTCCAACCGGCTTGATTGTGCCCTAGATGACGTTTCTACACCATATAAGTATATATCACCATGAATCTGAAATTTTATTACCAGTTAGCTTTCGATTCTCCCACATTGCTCTCGACATGCGCCAGGCAAGGATCTCCAAGGTAACTTCGGGAATTTCCATTTGTTGTAGCCTAAGGTTAACCGCGTCCAAGACCTGATTTTGGCCTTTATCCGTGATATCAATCCAAGTAGACACAGATACATCTTGAAGAAGTCTTTCGGCTTCTTGCCTTGTGAATTTCTAGATATGTTGGTTAATTGTAGATAATGCATTCATAGCACAGGTTTACCATAAATTGCTTCCACTGGTTTTGTGAGTGGCTAGCATATTCTCGCACATCCTCGGACCGGGTCTACAAAGTGGACCGGCAACTATGCCCAAAGTGTTCGGGTTCCAACTGGCCTGATTCTGCTCGAGATGGTCTACGCCGCATAATGCATCATGCGGGATCTGGTGATTATTACTGGATTGTTCCGGACCTACGGTTTTGACGACAAGATTGGGCAACTGAAGATGTATTCCATAAGATTCTAACAGAATTCATGAATGATTAGTATCCGATATCATGGTTGAATTTGGTACGATATGCCAAAAGCAAGGATATTGGGAAGAAGACTTTGAACGTTGTGAAGAAAGAGTGTTTCATGACTAGAACAGCGCAGGATAAGAGGGTACATGTACATGTGTCGCATCGATAGAGACTTGCAAGGACTGGCTCGTAGTGTTCGCAGGATTTCCGATACAATTGATGTTTCTCATTACTAAATTCGTCTGACCCTGCCACTCCCACGTTTACCCGAAGCTTCGTCTTGCAGCGCTAAAGTTTTGCAAATCCAATACAGAGCCGCGCCCGTATCCATTACTAACTTTTCTCGGCATAATGGTTGGCTTAGAATGCCGATGCCATCTGCTCCCATTAGGCAGGAGAACCAGCCACCCAGATAATTCTGTCGAGGATGGTAGAGTTGGTTGGTCGAGAGCGGCCGCTGGGATGAACGCTATAATTATAGACGTTCAACTATTTAAATTCCATGCCAGGACCGCAGCAGCCCAGTTATTGCATTGTCCCAAGTCTCCCTACAATTAGGCAAGCTCCTAGATTTCTCATTATGAAGTGACACTAACAAGATATAGTCACGACTTCCAAAGAAATTATCTCCGCCTACAAAATGCTAGACAAGACCTACAACACATTCATTCTTCATTATGAAATACTGCCAACGCACGTACAATACAGGGTACCCAATGATACGAAGAAATACAAAGGAATGATATGGAAGAACAGCGAAGGATATGAATGTGTTATTCTTATATCATTCAAGAATTCAATGAAGAAGGATAGTGTTGTGGGTGATTGCCAACTCCAATTAGGAGGAGTCTCGCCTGAAGTAACTTGTCCGGAAGAGCAGGATGAAAACATTTTTTGGGCAATTTGGGAGGGCTTTTTAAATGCGAATAATCGTATCTCACAAGTTTTTGGAAGCGGTTAATATTAGTTTTAACCACAGCTTAAGGACGGGGGCTAGATCTAGCGACTTTGCTGAGGGCGGAGGTAGGAATTATGGAGAGGTAAACTGGATTGGATTGGGATGGCCTCAACAGATTAATTACATCGCGAAATGCATTTAAGACAGAACTGCGTCGCTCTACCACGTATTATTATGATGTTCTAATGGATATTTCGATTGCAGGGCGTGAGACACAATACACTATTAGAGCAAACATTCCTACTCGAGAGTCTATAAAGCTATATATAACGTCTGTCCCTGCGTCGCGGGATGCACGGTATCGCGAGACGCTTTCGCGGTCGGATCTCTAGAGTCTTTCCTTCGCAACCTTTTAAAACTACAGCCGATGTAGTGGTAGTTTCTACAAGGACTACTGTAATGTGGGTCATGCTGCTAGCTTTCAAGGGTCCTCCCTCCCGCTCGGCGAAACTCCCGGAATGCACACACTCATTAAGCCAACCCTCTAGAACATTCATGAATTCAGGAATCCAAGAATGCTGTATTCCCCACTGTTTCACAATTATTTGGATCGCATCTCGCATAGTCTGCTCTGCTAACAGTTCTATGAGCCCCTGTCCGCCTTTGTCATCGGCGCGGATAGCACCAATTTACCACGTGCTTGAACTTTCTTGTGCCGATGTCGCCCCGCGGGCGTTCGAACGTTCCTGAACATTTCTTCTCTGGAAGGTTATCTTCGATCTTCGTTGGGCTCGACGGCATTGAGCTGGTGACTTAATTACCGGCGGAGGGTATACCCTACTCTTAACAAGTTCAGCTTGTGACATCAGGGTAGGGAAGGTACTCACGAGAGCTTCTTGGCCTGGAGGCGACCAAGGCTGGTTGGCCTCATCGGTCGACACAAATCCATTGAATCGACCATTACGATATGTGAGGAAGTATATGTGGGTATCGTAGTCTAGGCACAGCTTGGCTAACTTCTCGAAGAGGGTTTTGCACAGCTTTAGATAGTTATTATTTGCAGCTCCCTTTGACCTGGCGTGCAGTTGAGATGACATGACTATGGCGCTGGGAATCAGGACTATAAACTGTGAATATACTGTATACAGTAGACTGCAGAGTATTATTGCTGCGCAACATTCGAAATCGGAGTTGAGGTGCCCGTTTTCTGGCACTCGAAATCTGGCTGCTGTGTTCCCTAAACCGGTCCCTGTTTCTGACCTCGGTTTTCTGCTTCTCGAATTTGACCCTAAAATGGGCTCTAGTCGTCCGCTACGAGAGCAGTGAAGAGCCCGTTTCGCTGTGCCGTTTCGCTATAGGGAGCCGAGAATCATATTTTGGCCAATCGTGAATTAGCTTATAGCGCCATGCTTGGGGCACGAAATGGGCTCCACAGGTGTCGCTAGGGGCCCGGGGAAAGGATACAAGTGGGCGGAGCTGTGGACAGTAACGTAATTCTGTCCTACTTCTATTTTTGATCTATAGAGGTGGATGTACAGATAAACATGAGGACAAATTTATCGCGACGGAAGATTAAGGCGATTGGCGGTCATATGCTCTTATTGGGCGCCATTGGGACGGATCTGCGCGAATCGTGAGCTGGCTAGGCATCAATTGCGACTTGAACGGCAGGAGTGCTGCCAAGCATTTCACAAACACGGCAAGGTTAGATGGAATTCTGGAAATGGTTGGTTCTCGATGACCGACAACCAATCTTGCCTCTAACCCCGCTTTTCCACTGAAGGTCTCTGCATTGACAGTGAAACAATGAAGACGCTCGAAAATACCGATACTGGAATAGCAGCAAATGGATCTGGCAATAGATGATTTAAGGATGGTGCTGTCGTCAAGTTCTAGGCGCTTTTTGTCATTCAGATCCTCGTGCAAAAGCGACTCTTGTCTCCATTGTGGTCCGACCACTTAATAAACTTAATCTTTCATATCATTGAATTAGCCTTCCGGTGCGTCCGAAAAGTCTCCAAATTGGTTTCGGTGCTACTGTCAGTGCCTCTTGCACCCACCTTCTACAAGAGAAGCATAAATCGAAGGGTATCAAAGTGGACGAGGTCGGTGACTAACAGATCCCGCGATGGTCGGAGATTTCATTAATTTCAATGGACGGTCGTGCGAAGTAATCGTCGGGGCGTTGTTCGTCGTAGATCGTGATGGTCGTGATTGAGATAAAAGGCGGCTGTCTCTTGGCGCAAGGTCAGGTGATCTACAATCATTGGCCGCGATTTCGTTTCGGGAATCTAACGGTATATGGTTAAGCGCACCCGGAGATACGATCAGCCGTGTCAGGCAGCGAGTTTATTGATCGCCCCGAAGAATGCCGAGCAACGCCGGAAGACCCGCGAAGATGATCCTTGATCGCTGTATCTAGCCACAAGCCTTCATCGTAAAAGTGCAGCGCGAAGTCTGAACCGGAATCTCTAATGGATTGGTGTTCTTGTTTTGGTTGTATGAATGACTCCCTAAATGGCGGTAGAAAAGATCCACGGCCAAAAGACGGTTCTGTGAAATTGGAGCCCGCAAAATTTTGATCGTCAATACTCTTCTGAGTATGGTTCGTTGCTGCTGCGAACCTCTTATTGCTATAGTACTGGCTAAGCTTTTCTTCACTAGTTTCTTCACCAGTTTCTTCACCAGTTTCTTCACCGGTTTCTTCATCGAGACTTGTACCAGCATTCTCCTCAGCACTTCCATCATGACCGTCGCCAGTTTCTCGAGGGCTAATTTCGGCGCTCCGCTTTATCTTAGCATCGAGGTCTTTATCTTCGCCCGTAAACCGATTGGGCATTGTAGACACTGGCAGCAATTTCCTAGGCTCCGCTCTCTTTGCAGGTTTTGGGAGTCGAGACCCTCTAGCTGCAATTTTACTGTCGTATATACAGTCTGGAAACATTAGTTACTTCTCAAAACTGGTTTAAGAGCAAATTACTTAGCCCAGAAGCATTGCAGCATCCGCAAATTTCGCCACGATCGCATTTCCTGTGTTTCTCTATACACCGATTGCAACGGGGGCGCATTTCATTAGCGCGATCGTTGCGCCCCGCCGTATTCTGGCAACGGTTACGCCGCGCTCTTAGGGATGCATTAACCTCCACAATTGTTGGCTTTCGTGTACTAGCGGTTGGTTGGCTCAAGTCTCTCTGTCGGTATCCGTGTCCTTCTAAGTTGCTTCGAAGAATGCGTTCAATGCTGTCAAGCCCGTACTCCTTGCATAAATTGAGGCCAGTCGGCGGATCTACATACGTTCCTTGAGATGCCATGGCACCTCGAACGAGATCATACTGTACTCTTTTTCGGACTTTTGCTATTTCATTCCGACCGCAGCCACCTGCTTTTAATATGTGTGTCGCATTGATCCAGAAGTCTGCCCTACGAATGAACACAGCAGTCTCGCCAGCCTTGACTTCTAAAAACTTGGATTTTAAGAAGTAGTTTGTTCGGTCATCGAAACTCACACCCTGCTTCAGGCCGTACTCAAGAAGCGGCCGTAAAGTGTCCGTTAACTGTAGGAATTCACAGAGATATCGACCATCTTGATAAGGGATCCACGACTGCGGGGGGTATCGTACTACTTGAACGTTTGTATGTTGCTTAAGAATCCTTAAGATGTGACCTCGGTCCTCGGCAGTCTTGCCAGTTAATGCTAGAACCTGAGTTGCATTTAGCCAGCAGTCCGATTTGCGCATGGATACAGCTTTCCCTCTTAGTACCATCCGAATGCAGCCGGATGATGGATGTTCTAGCAGAACTTGGTCCTCGTACCGTTTCCAATGCTTTCGTTGGGAGTTGGGTAAAACCTCGTCGCCGGGTTGTTCAATACGTTGACGTTTGGAATGCCTTGCCTGGGAATCATTTCCTACGCCGGACTCGACGCGCTGCTGACTTCGTTCACCCCTCTTTGATCCATACTCTCCATCGGGCGCAGGGTCCCATATCTGCGTAATCGTCCTAGGATACTCTTCACCGAACAGTGCTCCAACCTCTTCAGCAGCCAGATCAGGGTTCCCTCTGTCTCCGCCAGGCTGCCGGGCTGGCTTGAGTATGCTAGGCGTGCGAGGGTCAATCCGTGTCCCCGCCTCACCAGCAGCCATTTGCTGACCTCCTCCATATGCGACGGCCCGGAAACCATCCATGATGGCTGATGAGGACCATTTTTCTGTAGGCGTTCCGGGGTCCGTTTCCAAACCCTGCGCTGGTATGATTGCCTCGCGGAGTTTGACTGCTTCTACCCGACACTCGCTTGCTGGCAGCCTTTCGTGAGGATTCATCCTCAGCATGCTGGACAAGAGAAATACTACTAACTCTCGTGAGTCCCGATCGGGAATCGCCTGAGCAAGTTTCTGATGCCAGCGTTGAGGATGGAATTGGCCCTCTACCTTCGGGAGGCCACACGCATACTTAAACGCGATAACACCCAGCGACCATATATCTACCTTAGAGGTGTAAGGAGATCTCTTCCAAATCTCGGGGGCAGCATAGAGCTGCGTACCGCAGAAGGTCTTGAAGAACGAGCCATCCGTAGCAAGTCCAAAATCAGCAATCTTGATGCAGAAATTGGTGGGCTCTCGGCATTGAACCAGAATATTTTCCGGTTTGAGATCGCGATGTACGATATTTTGAGAGTGTAGATGACTAAGAGCGCTGAGTCCCTGGCAGAGCAGTGTAATGGTCTCCCATTCCGTGATTCCGTCCTGTTGCGCTAGGTTCCCAAGGGGTAGGTATTCCATTATAAGGCGGGGCCATTTATGTTCGGTGTCATGATGAACAAACGCTACGATGTGGTCCTGAAAACAAGTTAATGAATCGTTGTCTACTAAAGCGAGATGATCCTTACATGTGAAACCTTCTGCAAAAGCGCAACTTCCCTATCCCACCTTCCTCGGAAATCTTTCCCGGGCCGCAGGAACATTTTCGCAGCATATATTACGCCGGTGCTCACATCGACAGCCCGGTAGACAATCCCGAATCCGCCCTTTCCGATCTCTTCACGATCAATCCAGATTGGGTGCTGTTTCGGACGCTGTGTCGGAGAGTGCGATTCCGTCTGGCCTGCGGTGGTTAGGTGACTATAGATGTTGAGACTGAATGGGATCGCCGTTCGCATCTCGTCGAGATATGCATCCCTTAGCTCTCTGTACTGTCTCTTGCAGGACTTAGTCTTGGGCTCCGCGACCTCCACTGAGAACTCGATGACGGGGGCGTTCGGGAAAGAGCGAATACCTTCCCCGATTACGACCCGTTTGTCCTCGACTTCAGGGAAAAGAATCCACGTAAAGTCGTTCAATTCGTCCCGCGGCCTGTTCCGTTTTCGGTCCTGTGGATTCATCCGTTTGTCGTTCCTTGCTTGGCCATCATAGCCGTAGCTGACTGCTGTTCCCAATGTGGACGAATCTATCAATACAAGCCGGGCTTGGCCGTCGAACGTGATCCTGAAATGCGAGCTGCTTATGCCATCCTCAGGACTCCCTATTAAGACATCGCAGGTTTTCGGGTTGTTGCCGAATACGAAACCACGCTCGATATTCTTCGGCTTTTGGCCCCATGTAAAGCGGAGTTGGTGGCCAAAATCTTCCCTGTGGTCACCCTCCGCATTCCGTGTCTCCGGCCCATCGCCAGCCCCTTCGCCGTCCTCATCTCCGATATTCGTCGCTACGCTCGACTCTCGGCTAGCAGCGGCTATCACGAGAGGATGTGGAGGCACATAAAACCTGTTGTTGTGGTGGTCCTTGAATACCTCCTTGGCGTAGTCGCTGATTGCCCTCAGTGTGAAAATAAGGTTGGGATCTTCTTTCATTCTAACAGGATACGATCGGGAAGTTTGAATCGGGAGCTTTGGCGTTGCAGCTTCTGGGAGAGAATAAAAGATACGCTGGATTACATTTAACCTGGGGTAGAGGGTTAGGCGCCATGATATAAGGTGTTCTCTATTAGAGCAGCCACTTAAGTTAGCATGCACGGCATGTCAGAGGAGCGGGCGCTGTGATGCGAACGATTGGCAACGAAGAAAAGGCTGGGGGAGCGTCCAGGCGCGGGGCTGGAGGATCGGCGAACTTCGGGACTTGGAAAACTAAGCCCATGTGACCACGCTAGCGAAACTCTTGGCTTGAGGGAGCCTTCATCTATTTCCCAACCGCTCACCACCTCCGATACTCTCCCACTCGCCATCACCCTCAATATGCCGCTAATTCTAGCTGAGGAGCTGGACACTCTGACCGTCCAGGGTATTCAGGAATGGGATCGGCGAGCAGGCGATGGAAACCGTATGTAAGTGTAGAGAGCCCTTAAACTCACCCAAACCGCTTCGGCACAGAGCCCTCGGGTTGACGCAGCATCATCTTTTAAGATATATCGACGTCATCGACAAGCATAACCTAACAGATAAGCGGTTGGAACGGCTCATGTAAGTCCTAGTTCAATCTACCGAGAATTCTACTAAGAGTTCATGTACCGAAGGTCCCTTGTGCGTGAAAGGGATGAACTATCTGAGTCCCGCGCTGTGAATGCGGATGAGCTTAATACGAAATTGCGGTGAGTGAGATGCACGCTCGATACTAGGCTTATACAACGCTAACTGCTCAAATCAATGCAGGCAAATCTCCCCAAGATGTTCCCCCACCCCGAGTGATGCTCCCAGCACTCCAGTAACCGCGGGAGCGGAATTGACACAGGAAGAGCGGATTGAGCGTACACGATATGGCGCCTATGAGAACTACAGGGATTTGAAGGACGTGGGCGGGCGGCCTTCTCGCGAGATAAACCCCGATCCCGGTCCCTGTCCTCTTTGGAAATCGGATATAGACAAAAGATACCATGTTCCTGATCATTGGAATGGGGAACTATGGCGGACTCGGGATGAACTCACTCGATGGCTGGACTTCCGGTGGCACCAGTTCAGAAAGCGGGGGGATCCAAAGATATTCAACAAATACAAAGAGGCCGTCCATAAGCACCGACAGGTGAAAGACATTGGTTGGGCTGCGGAGCTGCAGCTGGGCCGACAGACGAAGCTGGACGAATGGTGGGAATATTACCTCTATGAGCATCGGAAACGCGGCGCTCTAGAGAAGGAGCTTGACCGGGCGAAAAGAGAGCTGGAACCAGCAAAGGAGCGAATGAAAAAAGCTAAGCGGAATGGGTCAGTAGGGGTTCCCGAAACCGCGTTCTCGGGGCGGTGGGGAGAGCTGATAAGATATGACGAGAAGATATTACAGGCACAAAAGGAAGTGGAAATGGCGCAGAAGAGATTGGATGTGTTATGGGTGGAGGAATCGCTCTCCACTGCCGAAAGGAACATGCTAACCGAGCAGGCGGAGGAAGAACTCGAATCGGCGCAGAAGAGATTGGAAGCAGAGAAGTCGGATGAATTAGACCAACTAAGCAAGGAATCTGAAAGAGAAACTGCGCAATCAAATTTAGCGGGTTGTCAGGGGAAAGTGAATTATGCCAACGCACGTCTGGAACAGCTGGATACTCTGCTGGAGTGGATCGCGGGACAGTCTACGGAAGTAGCTACAGAGTACGCATCATCCTGTTGGGGGAGCCAACACAACCGCGATCTACTGAATGGATGGGAGAGATATTACGTCTACATGCGCGAGCGGCTCCAAGCGGTGCAAAATAGACACATTACCTGGTCTATACCAATAAGAAAGGGGACCGAGGCCGAAGAGGCGAGGGACGACTTGCTGAATCCACAGGGGCGTGAAAGACCGCTAATGGCTCTCCTAGCGTGGATTGAGCGGGAGTTTCCGCAAATTGCTGCGAAATATGCACCATCCAATCGAGACAGCCAGTCCAACGGCACCCACCAGGGCCAGGGCCAGGCCGTCCTACCATATTTGAGGCCCTCACCGAATGAGCCAGCGCGCAAAGCTTCTCAGTTAGCGGGAAATAGCACTCGGTGCAGAAGGCGATCTGCCAGGGAACGGTCACCGCTCAGTCAGGTTCAACCTTCGAAAGTATCCAAGCCTAGCCAGAGGAGAAGACGTCCGCTCAATCAGAAGCGGAGCACCATCCGCGACGGAGTATGGCCGCCTGAGGGTCATGCGAATGACGTAGTGCAAATAGAAGAACAAGGACCACCTAAGGTGGCCCTGCGCAGGAGCGTACGGATATCTCAACGAACACGCGGCCCGGCGCCTCCATCTCCTGGCTTAGTTCGTGCAACGAAAAAAACTTCTCAGCGCTGTCTAGATAGTGTTGCACGCCGAAGTGCGCGCATATCGGATCGTACGGAGAAGATACGTTCGCTGGGATCCGATGCGGATGTCAAACCTACCCGGTCGAGCACAACGGCTGGACAAAAATCCGCACGACACATCACGGTCCACACCAACATCGCATACTCTGGAACACCGCAAGGAATCTCGAAGACAAGACGTTGGAAGACTACGCCTAAGAAGGGGAAGAATGTTTAACACCATATGTTTCCTCAATACGCTGCCAGTCAACCAGCCGGTTCTGTTTCAGCAAAGAAGCCGGATTAGCAGTCGATCGGCGGGTTAAGGTTTTACTTCCATCTCAAGGCACTCCCGACTGCGATATTCGCGCCGAGACCCTAACTGTCCTCCTGTGAGGCGTCACAGCTGAGGAAGAACAACAAACGTAGGGGCCAGCCGCTCAGCAATTATTCTGTTCACTATTTAGCCTTTACTCAACTTGCAACCTCATTCCTACTCTGCAACATGTGGGGTAACTTCGTGCGCAAGAGAGTCACCCCGCATGTACTCACCAAAGGACAGCGTGTACCTCATATTCTCCTTCAGTTTTTCCATCGCATCGCCTGTCTCCACCTAAACACAAACAGACCTTCTAAGAAATACCAAATTTCCTTCCATACTTAAAGCTTAGACGTCTCCGCAATGGAAGGTGGTACTGTAACTGTAATCTTCTAGCTGTTCGGTATGTAGCGAAGAGGAGTGGTCCTAACAAGGGCAAGAGATGTGAGTTGTACCTACTGCCGAAGTCGTATAGCGTTAATAAGTCTAGTATAGTCCTGAGATGTCCAAACCATCCGGGCAGGCAATACAACTTCATTGTCTGGAGCAGCATGAGGCTATAGTATAGCAAATGGGTAATTGAGCCATTTGAATCGTATGTACACAAAGGACTATATATCTCTACAAGAACATCAAGCTCTGTATGTAGAGAATGGCAATCTCTTTCTGTTGTCGTTTATACCCTTGGTACGATCCTTTAAATGTTGCTAGGCGTAGCATTTACGCGCCCCTCGTCGACTTTAATGTATCCTACAATGTGTGTGTTGAACCCTTCAGAATTATAGTAGAGTTGGGATGTCTTGCTAGAGGTTAGAGATCGTGTAGGTGCAATTTGTTCTTCGGAGTCCTCAGTCATTTGCCCTTGATCACATGCTCTAGGCTGATGTTGCTGCTAATCTCCTTACGCTTCCGAGCATTACTCGTAGTTCGATTCAGCTCACTTCCTTCTAGGACTAGAGCGTAGCCTTTACCCCAGTAGAGTTTGGTTATATCGCTCCCTGAGTCTTTAAGGACTAGCATCGCTGGAGTTGGTCTAGCCCCTATCTCCTTTTCGGCTCGGGCTGATTGCTGACTTATAGATGATCTATCTTCTCTTTAGGACTGGAGGCGGACTAGAGTGCCCTCCTAATTATAGAGATTAAGTAACAAGTTCTTACTAACCCTTCTATAATTGATTAGGATGAGCTCCGGGATTGTGGTTTCCTTAAGTAGGTGTTATGAACACAGAACGCCAAGAGGCACCGCCTCTGTGGCTAGGGCTTGATCCAACATCAGCCACTGTGCAGGTCAACTCGGACGAGGACCAACAAGGTAATAACAGGCAGAAGCATGTTAAGGACCAATCATCGGACAGTGAGCAGTGGGACTGCGGGAACTGGGGAGATGATTGGCTGGACGACGAAGCATGGCACAACCTATGCACGTGACAATGGCAGAAGTGTCAGGTATGGCAGGACAGACCTGACAGACCTGACAGACCTGACAAGCTAGGCTTGGCGGTCTTGGACCTAACTATATAAGACGGAGGATCTCCTTGGTAGATTGGGTCCTGTGTAGTTATTCTCGCAGATTTATCTCGTTACTCTGTTAGACTTCTGAATATACTTGTTACATTCGAAGAACCGGCGATCCTAATACTCTCTCTTCACTGAAGCCACCACCTCTAACCGACCTAACGTAAATAAGGCCCCGGCGCGTGTACGACTGCAACGGCGGTCGTTACATGTACCAGCGGTACATAGGTTAGTAACAGTAGGCGATTATTACTTAAACAGCCTGTAGATAAAATCGTTGGATTAATTAGATAGATGTATAACAACAACTGTATCCTAAAAAATAACGAGCTACAGTCCTTCGGTTGTAAATCTGTAGAAGAAATACTATCTAGCTCTAAAGTCTTCTGTTCAATACCTTCTAATCGGCCGAAAACGATAGGTCCTAACTCTATTATCCGGGGCGACCAACGATTATTATAGTCGCTAACCTTAGGATTGCCCAGCTTATTGCCTTTTAACCTTCTCCGGCCTTTAGCCGTTACAGTAAGGTATTAATGCCAACTCTAAAAGCGATAAAAGAATAATAAGAGGGGTGGAGGAAGACCATATTTTATACTTTAAAGCGCGAAGTGGAGAGTCTTACTAATATCCACTACGTTAATAAAATCTTAAAGCCTTTATGTTTATAGGAGAATTAATAAATATTAGCCGTATATCGTTAATTATATTACGTTATAAGGATAGTATAGAGTTAAGGTGGGAATATTTATGGGTCTAAAAGAGGGGACCTTAGGGTTGTTAATTAAGAGTAGAAAACCCACTAACACTGGATCTGTCTTTTATCAAATACTTTAAGCACTTGACTGTCTTGTAATAAACAGCCTTATTTATCGAGATGTGAAGCTAGATAACATTCTCTATATAGCCCGGCCGGATAACCAACTAAATAACCAATATCAATTCCAACTCGGAGATTTTGGTCTCTACAACCGTGCTACCAGCGCGACGACTACTATTAGCAGCTTTTTATATAGCTCCCGAGATGTTTCAGAGAGGTAAGTAGATATATAATATAGACGTTTAGTTACTCTTCGTTATAATACTATGGACGCTTGATATAGGGGGATTCTGATAGATGTCGACAGAGTTCAGGCCACCTGTTGAGGCTTACGAAGCGGTCCTGTCCGCAGCCTCTAACTAGGCAGCGATCTCAAGGATTTGGGAGATGGCGATATTTAACCCAGACAAGCGCGCCTCCGCGGCTTAAATACTTATCAAGCACCGGAGATGGTTATGCCGATCGCAGAACGTCCGCCATTGTTTATTTGCCACAAGGAAGGTCCTCGCATCTCGCTTTCTCATTTCGTCATCGCCCTCGCCAGCCACCAGGAGACACTGGAGTACTTTCCATCGGAATGGCGATGGCTTTTCAATATTGGCGGCCATGTCTTCGTCGCAGTTATGCGACAGCGGTATTCAACTTGAACTTGACTCCGTATTCCTTGCACCATTCTGCGATACGGAACGGCCGAACCACATTCCCGCCATCGTCGCCACGCCCAATCTTTTTATTTGTCTCCGACTTGAAAGAGTCACAAGACACTACTAGAATATCCAGCCACTGGCAATTCTCTCGCATCCACTTCTCCCTAATCTTGCTGCCGTTGCTCGCGATGCTGATGCTCTCGACGCCTAGCTCTTCCTTGCAATAACGGAGTAGTTCGGTGAGAAGATGAGGGTAAAGGAACGGTTCCCCACCCGCGATATTAAGCTTGCGCATGCCGGCCTCTTTCAGCAGCCGCAGACCACGCTTCGCCTCATCAGTGGTAAGGACATAAGAAGAGGTGTCGGTGTGGAAACAGAAGCCACATGAGTAATTGCACTTCCGAGATGGAAAGTAGTTCACAGAAACCGGGGCGTCTAGTTCCTTCAACGGGTCCTCGGGCGGACGGCTGAGGGCGTTCAGTTTGAAGCGTTTCTTAATTCTAACGTATACAAAAACGGTATAGAGCACAACGATAACGAAGCATAGTGCGGTTGGTATATTCGTCAAAAGAGGGATGATAGCTATAGTCTAGTACCGCTTTCACGTAGGGACGGAGTTAGAGCGTCAAGTCTATTTTTATCATCTAAGTAAGCCACTCACTTAGAAATGCTTAATATTTCATTGGTCCAAAACTTGTACGCCTCAACACCACCACGCTAAAACGTTCGAATACGTCCCCGGTAATACAAATTCACTCAATACAGCAGCACTACCGATTTCAATCAATTGTCGTCGTCGTGAAGCATCCATGAGTTTGATCTCATCACCTTCCTTTCCTCTCTGATTTTCTCCATCCATGCATCTACGCTGGCAATCGCTTGACAAGGTGATCGCTTATACGCCAATAAAAGCGACATAATTTCAGCCGGGCTGAACTCCCGCTTGGGTATCTTGGCAACAAACTCTTCCGCGAACACCAGCATCTCGTTGTCTCTTGTGATCTTCTGTTGCCCAGCATCAATGGCGCTGGCTTCTAGCTGGAGATCATATACAAAGAAGAACAGTTGAGAGAGCATGTCCTCATCAGCCAGCTGGAACTCGATCTTCTTATCTACACGGCCGGGACGTACGAGTGCCGGGTCTAGGCGCTCAATATGGTTGGTTGTCATGATCAACACCCTGCCTTCGGGTGATGCTAAGCCATCGAGAACATTGAGGAAGGTCGATAGTGACACCTTTCCGTCGGTAGACCTTTGTGGAGAGCCATTCTGGCCAAGGCTCTGGCTTGCGTCCGTATTACCATCTTGTGTTCGATGCACGCCAGCCGCATCGACATCTTCGAGTAGGACAATGCAGTGCTGCGGGAGCTCGGCAAAGAGAGTCTTTAGGCTATGGTCGTTAAGGCTGGACATAGTGAGAACATAAACGTCTAAATCGAAATGTCCTGCAATAGAAAGGCCTAGGCTAGATTTCCCAGTTCCTGGTGGCCCGTAAAGTAGGTACCCTCGTTGATAAGGAAAGCCGCGCGCGGTGTACCATGTCCTAGTCTTGGGATCTAGAAACTCCGCTACGTCACCTAGCAACATCTCTTTAAGCTTATTGTCGATAATTACAGTCGACATATTTCTTTTGTTTCTCGACTTCGAAGATTTCCACCTATTTCCTTCGTGCTCGAAGACACAGGTTTTGTTCTTAACTAATCCCAAATAGTACTGGCGGCACTCATCTAAGAGCTCCCTCAGAACATTTGGATTCCGTCCGAAGTACGATATACAGGCTTCCTCCCTGGTAAAGCCGAACTCTCCCTGATTTCGTTTACGTTCGAATACGAAGAGATGGCGTTTGTGCCAGAAATAACAGCGACCATTGCATGGGGAGTAGTGTAGTAACTTCTTGTTTGCGTACGATCCGAATCCGTCCGAATGCGTGGGTGACTTCGGGTCGACCATGGCGAGGGAAGCACGAGCCGTTCGCGCAAATGGCTGAGAGCGCACCCAGAAAATGAGCATATCATATGCTTCATCGTTATAGGGAACCTCAATCCTTGAAACTATGGGATTTATTAGAGTGGATGGCTTAGGGTCATTAAAGACGGATTCACTAACTGAAGTAGGTTTCCAGAAGGTTTCCTATATGTTCCGAAGCATATTTTCCAAACAACAGGAACAAAGCACAGAGGCAAAGTAGCCGTCCATAGATGGTCGGGACATCAGTAAGGGGCTGGACAGTGGAAGTCGTAGGCATGAGACCGGGAAAGACAAAGTCTAGAAGAGGGATTTGCCCAGATAAGAGCGACTGAACATGAGAAAGGTTGGCATTGCTGATTGAAGCCATGTTGGACAGTGATTGAGTCGAGAAGCGACGATTTAGGGTGAAGATAAGGCAATTGATTGCGAATTGGGGACGAATTTGACGCAAGGCGATGTGAATGCTCGATCGACATGGCTTCTGAGGGGTGAACAGCTGTTCTTATGCCCTTCGAGAGCATGTATCGAGAAGCAGACGTGTACCGATGCGACGTCCAATGAACCTTACATCGATCACATCTCAGCAGCATGCTATGCGAGCCTGTGCATCTATATGCACGACCGTGATAGTCGCCGCCGAGCAGTTCATACCCCGCACGGGGGTGATGGATCTTCCAAAGCAAGAATGCATACTCAAATCTCACTGTCTTTGGATTAAGAATTTGAGATGGACAGACGTCTGAAATTTGGTGCGCGAGTTGCTTTAGGTTTTCCTGCGTCAACTGCTTGAGTTGAATAGATCTTTTCATTGAGAGCTCCTCTAATACCAAGACCAGGTATCTATAGACTGTGACTGACGTTCGCTTAATTGTCTCATCTTCATGTAGGTAGATGCACAAGAAACGCCAGCGGGTATGATGCCCTGTCGAGGTTTGCGTGCGGATGCCACTCTCATTCACAGAACATCAGGTTATTAGTTTATGGACCTTTCCATTTGGTTCAGGTAGGATCTAGGGCTTGCATACTGATTATGCATCCTGTAGTGCAGGCGGTGTATATGCCAGGTTCGATTCATGTTGATAACCCAAGTTCGATTGGTAGCTATGATGCGTGAGTGCTAAGGCTGTGGTAGTTTGCAAGCGCCAAGGTCGTGGGAGTTTAGCAAGTGACTTTGTAAATGCCAAGCCCTTGCAAGTCGGTGCCAGCGTGCATAGTATGATGATCGCCGGACCATGCCGAAATTTTACCGCTCTCCACATTTTTTTGGTAATGTATGCTCATCCGAGGACCTGCGATACTTCGAGAAGGATCCGTAAGCAGTGTGGCGCGCTGAATGATTCCCAAGGCATTCTGACAGCGATGTGTGAAAATACGGTAGAAATATACGCACTTTAAGGTACATGCTCACTTAAGAGCCCTGGATTTATGGTGCCACGGCACCGAGGAGCCCAAGCGCACTCATGCCCAACATTAGTGTAGGGCCCCACCATCCCCGCGAACTTTTCCTACAAACTGAACCCCTCTCAAAAACAGGCTACACCCAAACGCCAGCATCAGTAAAAGCCCTCTGCTCATCTGTTGAGTGTAAACCGTATTTCTCCCGGCGTTTGCTGAGCATCGAACATTATAACAACCAACTGTACGTCCGCCCGGACAAGGGGTCATTTGCAAAGCTACCCGCAACTGCTAAGCTCCGTGCAACGACAGGAAACTGCATCCCGCAGCGACTTCGTGTCCTATCCGGCATCCCTCACATGGTATGCCACTTGGTATACGGGTGATTCCCTGCCTAACTCTTTTGTAGGCATTCACGGAACAAGATCTCGACGAAGCTATCGATTTCAAAAACGCTTCGAACACACCTCATCGTGTATACGGGAAGGGCCAAATGGTATACTGGAAAAGTTGCAAAACCACGCTTATGAAGATTGGCGTTGATGATTTGGAGTTTCTCAGAGATATAAAGATGCACGATGGCAAAGGGAAACTAGACTTTGGCCTTGCACTCGTTTTCGGGACCCTTGGGGGGAACAAGGTCGGGATGGTAAAGGAAGGACCATACATTTAGTTTCTTTCAAACAGCTGTTCCTTTGTACGAAATCCCTCGTCAAGTCCCATTCTTATGTTTAAGTATGCATAATCATGGCAGCCACTTGTGACTTGCATGGTCACACTGCTTGTAGCAAGAATTCCTTCCCTATCTTCCTCTTTTCGTACTGGACTACTCATAGTCGCACGGCTTACCCATGGGCCGAGCCAGTCAGAAATAGCTTGCCCTTGAGCTCGCTCTAGAGTGACATCTCCTGGAAGCAGTCTGCTTCCGTTTGGTTGAAGAATATATCGCAAGTTACCCTCTGTCTCTACATGTGTCCCGAACAACACCATTGCAAGATGCTGAACCCTGTTGGGTAATATGACTAGAGTCATGACACAATGAACGTTCCCATGAGATAGGTGGGATGGAAACGCTATTGTTATAGCCGCTGTATCGCCGACTTTCACGACCGCACCACAAAGGTATTGAGACAAAATAAGAGCAAGACGCTTACTTGGAGGGTTCTTGACGCTCTCTTGGTAGGAAGTAGTTAGCATCTCTGTTATGCTATTTGGCATATCCTTTGGAAGCAATTCGATAGCGGTACGAAGTGACGTCGTAGTCATTGTGGACCCAGGCTCAGCAGTGCTATTTAGAGGAGTCACTGCCAGCCTATCTTGTGTCTCGTTCGCGGGCTGCATGGTCGAAAGCGTTGTACATGGAGACACAGGGGCCGATCGCTCAGTGCTGTCGAGACCTAACGAATATAATTAGACTAGGCATGGATAGTCGTACAGTGAACTTACGGCGGCGTTTAGTCTTAAAGGGGGGCTGTTTACAGTTTTCTACCCAGTGTGGTACAGTAGTGTGAGCTTTGGTATTGGCCAGTGCGGTTGCTACCTTCCTTTGTTCTTCAGAGGATAGCTGCTGGAAAGCAGAGAGTGTAGTCTGGTCTGCGTGCTTGCCCTCGTAGTTTTGGCCGCCTTGACTTCTCTTTTTCGCAAGGCAATATGCCACCCAAGCCTTGGAACTAACGTGTAAGAAAATTCGCGCTGATTCGTCCCTTCCTGACTGCGCTTCCTCGAATAGACTAGAAAGTCCCTTTGGTGTCCTTTCAAACTTCCACTCCGATGTGAGATGTTGTGCAAAAAATAGCTCAAAGCGTTTTCGTTCCTGGTCCGTGATCTGTGAAGGTTCTGTCATGCTTCCTTTGGGATGAGGGGAGACGGAGAGTTGGCGAGAGTTGGCGAGGAGAGTTGGCGAGGAGAGTTGGCGAGGAGAGTTGGCGAGGAGAGTTGGCGAGGAGAGTTGGCGAGGGACAATATGAATACGAGCGAAGACTCACTTACAAAGCAGTAGAACAGCAATTCAATTGGCTGGCTGGCACGCTACCACTGCCAATCCTGCAGCCTGCTGCACAGCTTAATTTCGGTCAACCACTTAGGAAGGACGTCTGCACACAGGACATAGGCGTAATTATGCGGTTGGATCGCGCACGCACATTGGTTCTTGTGTTGTCCAGCAATTAGCGTGGGGCCACCAGGGCTTCATGCGCCACATTAGATTATATGCAGCTAGCGCATACGGCTGTGTTGGGTGCACATCTTGCTAGAGGCAGAAAATATCCTGCGTCTAGAGATGTTCGTGGCGTTCCCGCCGGAACCTGTACGACCGAATGCTCGTCACGTTAGCTAATTTGGTTTTATATTATTCCGATCCGCCAAGATGGCATGGTAGGGCATTGGCATATGTAAGCCTCGTAGCAAGCCATCGCTCGGGCTAGGTGCGTAGTTGCTGCAGTTGTTCCCGTTTATAGCGGGCAAGATACCCAGAGATAGGTATATATGCGTTAACGCCTGCCTGACGCCACCCCAGGGACCAATTCAGTCCTCTCGCAAACACTAGACAGTCTAAACAAGATTCGACTTTTGTTCTTTCACGCCGTGCTTCGAATTTATCATCGGTGGGAATTACCATTTGATGCATGTCTGTAAGTGGCATTCGAGCCCGGTGTCGATCCTGGTCAAAGTTGATTATCACCAAGCTCTCTACTGGATCTGGCCGGGGGGGCACCTGTTCCGTATGCGACCATCTCAACAACGAACATCAATACGAAACGTGTACTGCTGGTGGATGTAAGAAGAAATGGAAAATCTGTAAGGCTGGTGGACAATGGAGGCTGTGCAAAGAATGCAGGGACCATCCAGGAGGGGGCCCAGAGGGCACTGGGCCGCAGGGCTGGATTCGAAATAATGCGAGCAACCACTAAGTGACTTAGTAAAGTTGTATTGAATACAAGCAAGTGATCCCAAAGTTCATTCTACTGTGCGCGATATTACCTCATCTCCTGATGCTTCAGACTCGGAACCATCCTCCAATAGATCCTTAAGCCATTCGTCTTCCCACAATGCTTTGTCCTCGGGTCTAACGCCATCCGACAACGACCATTGAAAAACACAACGTGTTGCAGACCGCGACAAGGTTTCGCTACATATGTCATTGTGCTCAGCCCTTCTAGAAGAACGCTGTGATTTCCAAAGCTGTATCAACTGAGATAGAAGCTGCCCTGCCAAGCTGTTCCCTTTCAGTGGAATACTATTTACAACTGGAATGATTCCGGGGTCATGTAGAGTCAGCCCATGTTCCAATTGCCAATTCCATTGTTTATAAAGCGGCCGATGAGCACATTCAAGATGCTGTTGCACTTCTAAAGCAGTGTCTTTGAGCTCCACTGTGCCGAAAGGCGGCCAAGGGCTGAGAGGAGGCGATGGATAACGCCGAGAGTCCACATCTGTGACATAGAGGAGGCGGAACTCGTCCTCGCGAGGAATACAAGTTCGTCCTTCGGAATCCGTTTTCTTTGGTGGCACGCGATAGTATTGCGGGTCCATGAATGACTGCATGGAGCTTGTCCATATTGTCGCTTCCAGGGAAATCGGTGGCAGATGCTTGTCAACCACGCGGAGTAATGTTGGTATCAATCCAGTAGTCGCTGCGCCTATCCACAGAGGCGCCGAACTAGGACGATGAAGAGCCATCATTTTGACAACAATCTGAGGTCTCTCGGCTTCTTTAATTGACTGAACAAGGCTTTGAGCAGGATTAATCCATTCGCTGGCGAGATGACACTCCAACCCAGGCTCCCAGAAGCATCCAAACATAGAAGAGGATAGAATGTGCGGTATGGAACTCAATGCTATGTAATGCGGGATATGGCTTGTGTTCACACTTTGCTGAACGCTCATTGACTTGACACACCGGTGATATATTGCTCTTGGGTGAGGCAGTACGATAGGTGCCCCAAATCTACCCTGTGGAGGTAGAGTTAAGGATGCTGCAAGAGCGATTAGGAGTTGGTCATAGGCGTTGTTTGCTCTAGCGAAAGCACTGAGGTATTGCTGCGCTTCTTTGGAGGTTGGCGGACGGCAGGCAGGTGGATCTAAGGCTTCGGCTGAAAGGATGATCTCAAAATGCTCTTCACGATCTAGGTGGCAAGACCATGATGGATAGTACCGGCGGCCTGACCGACAAAGAACTGCCTGCCACCCACATCCGGATGCAAGAATAGCCTCCCACCATCGAAGCTCGGTTGCGGTCAGGTCTCCCATTTGAAATGACCAGTAGTTGTTCTGAGCTTCATCGGTTTGTACGCGTACTGTCGCTCGAAGTTCCGTATAGATAACCTGGTCTGCAAATGACTCTCCGCGTAATTCTACAAGCCGCGCCGAAAAGATGTAAGACCACCCTAATACAAAGATAGCGAGATAATTCGTCGAGGTATCTGTATCGTGTCCATCAGCTCGTGCTGGTAAGTGCACTTTTGAGAGCTGACAAAATGTTGGCTCGAGCAAGCCGATAGGAACCTTTTGAAGGCGTGAGGCTTTGGTTGTGGATTCGAGACTACATCCACTCGGACGGCCGATGTCCCACTCCGGTGACCCTTCTAGACAAAGACTGTTACCGGCATCCTCTCTAATCCCAGGATGACTTGGTAACGCAGGAGTCTGGTTTAAGAGACCATGAATGCGGAAGCAAGAGGCAGGATAATTTATCGTGGACATTGCTGAATCTAAAAGTTCTTTCCAATAACGCCGGCTCTTGGATAGAACTCTTAGCGACTGCTCGGTATTTGGTCGAAGGCACTTGGCCGAGCGCTCATCGTGCCTTGCACATGCCTGCATTATGACACAGAAGTTGGTTTAATAGATGTTAGGATGTAGGGTAGGCGAGCGGTGTGAGTATGACGGCAGCTGAGCGATGGGCCAGATGGGCTTATGGAGGCACAGTTCGAGATATCATCGACGTTGACAGTGGATGATATCGATGTGTTGGACTACGCATTGATGGGTTAACGGGAGCGAAGGAGAAGTAGTAAAGGCGAGAGCGACAATAATACCCTAGGTCTCTGGTATATGCTACACATGTCGAGCGGTAATCATCTCAAGGGGAGCAAAAGAGGCCAAGGAAGAAAGAGCGGTGTTGGAGGGCCCGTTTAGAAGGGCGCGGACGCAGACGAGCTGAATGGAAGAACTTCGGATCGGCTCAAGAGGTCTGCCGAACGCCGGGGCCGCTCCTTCGCGAATTCGACTAACATTAGCTGGGGGGAGCATTCGCATCCGCGCAATCCAATGATCCCGACCCCCGCTAATCTTATTTCGAGCGAGCTTTTATGCATAGTAACTGGGTAATGATACCTCCCTTTTTGGCAAGTCACGTGCCGCGTACTCTGTACCTGTCACCAGCAGTAAGTTGGTGTGGTGTGGTGCAGCGAATCGTTCGGGAAAGCTTTGGCTGTCTCCTAATCCTCTGCATCCGAGCGTAGCTGCAGATAGCGCAGCTTAAACTAAGTAGGATCGAATAGAATGAATAAAGAAAGTCGCAGCTCACGAGATCTCAATGTTTGACGGGCACGAAGCTGCAGATATGACAAATGAGTAGTTGAACTCAGCTTGAATGTGCTTAGATTCAATTTCAAATACCTACAAAAGAATTGGCCGTCCAATCACCTCGACATCGGCCACCATACCTCTTATTCTCGCTCTACAGCGCAGCGTCAAAGCTAAAGTCTAACGAACACCTCAACGCTATTAGTAAATTATGCGGGTAAATTGGCTCGATGACAGCCATCTGATTCCTTCCGCCACCTGGCTGCTTCCGCCACCTGGGTCCGACAATGGCAACTCTCATCAAACACCGGACGCCCGTGACTGCTCGTGAGGGTACGTGGTCTCAATAAGCATAACCTGGTGAGAGTAGCAGGAGGTACAGCTAAGCTCGGCTTGTGGTCAGAGCAAC
This sequence comes from Lojkania enalia, assembly GCA_010094045.1. Lineage (NCBI taxonomy): Eukaryota > Fungi > Ascomycota > Dothideomycetes > Pleosporales > Lojkania > Lojkania enalia. The sequence continues at coordinate 111,149 of ML986719.1, forward strand.
TTGTTACTTCGTCTTATTCTTCTTGGAGTTACTGGACCCAGCCATCGTCGTGTCGGGGGTGATTGGTTGATTGCTGGACTGATTGTCTGACGTCAGTCCTTCATCGGCCAGGCTATAAACTTCAATTTGCTGGGATAGACCGGAGCGTGAGGAAGCCAGTTCCAGATCTGGACGTTGGGGTTCGGATAGATTAGAAACATCGAAATTCAAATCGGCCGGTAACATGTCGATGGCGGAGCAGATTCTCTGAAAATGATCAGGGACCCAAAAGTCAAGGACATTCATGACAAAAGTCCACGCTTTCCACCTTTGATCACCCTCCGCCGTTGGTGAAATATCAAACTTGGCAATTGAATGTCGATGGAAAGTAAAATCTTCTCCCTTGACAACAGCATAATGGGCCCAGATTCTTACGTACTCATCGCTGTGAGAGATTGAATAGCCGTTGATTTCCCGGTGAAGCTCGTTCAGTCGACCGACAAGGCGGAATAGTTCTATCAGGTTGCGTAACGAAACGGTTTGACTGTGAAGATTTTGGCGATCGGCCACGTCAAGCGCAGATGCTCCGCACTTCACTTCGCTGGTGAAAAATGGAAGGTACATATTGTACGTGGCCGCAATATAGGAACAATCTTCGAGTTCATTGCCGATAAAAGGTTGCAACTTTTGGAGCTGTTCCCGGGTGAATGCTTCTCTTTTAAATCCAAGGCCAAAGTCTGGTTGCGGACGAGGTCCGTAAAAAGGAATTGCGTTGATCTAGCCTGCGTTGGTAGTCTCTCTGAGAATTTCCAGGTGTTTCGCCCCGCGATCCGCCAGTATCTCAGCTGAGGGGAAAATGAGATCCGTAATACGGAGGATCACCTTGGTCTCATTCTCGCTCTTAAGGCTCTTGTAAGTCTTCTTGAATAAATTATCGTCTGAGAAAAGCGTATTTTCAGGTGGCTTTCGAGGCGTTTTTAGAAGCTTAGCTAAAAGCTTTTCACTCTGAGTGGTAATCCCTTCATCATGGTCGTCCATAAAGCTACCGCGCTCCTGGAGTTGGCCTTCGTATCGCGGATGTCTGTATGGAGCACTCTTTTGTTCTCGCGGCTGTTGATCGCTTGGTGTTCGCGTCTGAACTGTTTCCGCGCTTATGCTGGCATCCGAACGCTTGCGGCGTAGAGAAGATTTCGATCTCTTCCTTGCGAGCGTATGCTGGACAATGTCTTGAAATCTATCCATTGTTTTCTCTTGTTCCTCTGTTGGCCAGGTTCCGTTCTCTTTCCAAAACTCAATCCGAGCTTCGCCAATTGTCTTCTGAACTGGAATTGTAGATGTTCGTACTCGTTTTGCGGGAGTCTCAAGCGAAGCGTGGGAGGATGAAGCTTCGTCTTCTCGAGGTCGCTTTTGTTTCTCAGCTTGCTTGTGAGGCTTCGTCTGGAGAGGATCTTGAGTCCGTGGACGCTTCCTCGGCCGCTCGAGGGATGGGAGGATCTCGGGGTCTCGGGCGCGTTTTTGTGCCTCGACGACTTGTTTCTGGATTTGTCGCAAATTCGAGAAATGCTTCGTCATGTTAGATCTTCGACAATGATGGAAATTAGCGTAAACATACCTCTTGTTCTGCTGATTCTTGAGTGTCCTGTTTAGTATTTGTTCGAGAGCTCTCGTCTCTGTTTTGTATGCGTTTACTGCGTCGCGTGGCTTTGCTAATACCCTGATGCTTTTGCGCTGCGAAAAGTCAGAATTATTGCGCGGTGTGGCAGGTGTGACGACGTACCGTTCTTCTTCTGGGTTGACATACGCCGTCTCTTCTGGGCGGCTGCAGGTGCTGAACAACTGGCCATGGTGATTAGAATTGAAGGGTCGAAGCGCTTATATGTGTTGCCGCCGGGTTTGAAGTGGAGGGTTGACTAGTGGAAGTCAGGATAACGAAAACGCCAAGCCTACGCAACGCCGAGGCACCTACATCGCACTAATCCAAATCCGTTCCGGCACTAACATGGATACTCGTCTCTCCTGGCTCGCAGTGACATGAGGAGCGGAAAACAGTCATTTGAGCCTTAATTTAAAAGAGGACGTTTTGGTTGATGGGAGAAAATGACGAGTTAGACGATCTGTTCGCGCCTCCGCCATGATTCATTAGCTTGGATTAATTAGTTACAGAAGATGCACTTTACAAAAGGTATAGGAATCGGATTATACCACGCAGTACAGCACCTGCTATGTCGCATCAGTTAGGTCGGAGTAGTTGTATCTTTATTTTTTATTTTTATTTTTTTGGCTGAGATTCGTATACTCCGTGACCGTCAGCTCCTCTTGCTTTGTCAATCCACCCTCTTGAGTATGAGCAATGTCGCTCCTTCGCCAAAGATTAATAACTGTAGCTACCTTTCTCTAAACAATGCCTTTCCTCCTAGGTTTGCTCAGGACCATCAGTTCCGTTCACAGCGTCCAGCAAGCTTTGCCTCACTCTAAATTGCAGCTACCCCAGTCCGCATGAAGCTCCCCCTAACGTTCCATCCTCTATTCAAGCGTACTCGTCGTTTGAACTAGGCTCGTCTTTGCCAAATGCACGCTCACTATCCGCATGTACAGCGCCCGCATAAAGTTGTCACCCTATGGTATGCACCCTTAATAACCATGGCAGCGCCGCAATTGGACCGGAAGTGGATCCTTCAAGTTTCTCTCCCTGCCCCCCCACACCAATCTAAGCTGTATATCCCACCTCTTACCAGCCCATAGCTCACATCCCAACAGTAGCCACTCATCTCCGGGCAGGGCGCATGACAGTTCCTGTCTCGGATTGAACACTTCAATGCTCCAGATATCGCTCCGTCCGTATATCCCCTTTAACTTCGTGTCCGGCATTCATTATTCGACGAGGCGTACGTCGGTAGAAGCTCGCATGGCCTAATCCGGCTCTTTCGTTCACTATATCGTCTCCGCGTAACTCTAGTTTCTTCGGTCAATGGGTGAACGCCATCCAATCCAGGTTGCTTTGCTCCGTCGAAACCATGACTTAGCTCCATCCCCTTAACTTGTGAGCGCCAGCTCCATCCAATCATAGCTAGTTGTCGTCCATTTCGTATGAATCCTACGGCATCGATAGGTCTCAATAATACCGTCATCAAGCAATCCCAGTCCAGTCCCGAAGCTCCATCGGGCACGCTCGCATAAAGTCGCCCCGCTCAATCAACTTCTAGAGAGCAAAGCTGTCCAATCCTGCTCTAGCGTTTGTCACCGATGCCACGACCACCATCGCTGAGCCACGTTCGCATGAATTCTGCACCCCCTCTACTAGCCCGTTGAGGCCAGCACTGTCTCACCGTCGCTTGGTTCCGCCCTCTTGTGAAGGCCAGCGCCTCCAATTGCAACCGTTGCTCTCTGCTTAGAATAGATTCGTACGATGATCACTCGGCTTGGAGGAGTGCCGCCGTTCCGTCGATTGCGTTTGCATGAATTTGCCACACTCCATTAGCTTCCATATACCGGGCGGGTCCAACCCTACCCAAGCGTATGCTATCCAAGCTAGGTCCACATGACCTTACTACAGTCGGTTATGCCGGCGCAAGGACAGGCCTGAGTTATTCTCTCTCCCCCACTCTGCACCACCCTGCTGGTCCGTGGAGGCTGACAATGTCTCGCCATATTTCAGCTCCATTCGCGGAAAGCCAGCGCTTGGTATGGATCCTCCACCGCTCGCTCATTCCGAAGAAACCGTGATTTGCTAACCCACCCGCTGTCCTTTGCCCAGTACATGCTTGTACTCTGCCGTCGCTCCGCCGGAGGCTGTCGCTTAGCTTTTGTGGCAGATAGAGTGAGGCGATGGCCTTTTCTATTAAGGGGCCCGCCCTTGAGTTGCTCGTAAGGATCGGGGGATCGCAATTATTGGTTAACGGCATCATTGGGTTCACTTTAGCGTCGGAACCCTTCTGCTTCGTAGTTGCGCCGAGCGCGAGAGAGCGTAGGAAACAATCTCTGCTAAACTATCCGGTCGTTAGTAGGAGAACTACGAGAGCACTGAACACTAACAATGAGAACAAATGCAGCTATAGTAACCGCATGTTTTCGCTCTATAGCTTCCAGAATACCATTCAGGTAGATGAGAAGATGGGTAATCACAAAGAATGGGGGTAGTTTCTGGGAACTTTTCGTGAGGTGTGGTCAATTTTAGTTACCCTGGTTCAAAGGATTCGCGATTGAGCAAAAATAGCCTGCTTCAAGGAGGTCCGAAAAGGCCCCCTGTCTAGCGTGCACAGGGAGTTGCTTATGCTAATCAGCCTCCGCTCAGTCCGCTCAGCCTTAACTCAGGGAGCTCACGCTCGACTCAGGTTAAAGCGGCGGCTGCTCAGGTTGGCGGCTATAACCAGAACCAGTTGTGTAAGACAAGTTTGACTGTCTCTATAGGTAAGTAAAAGTTTTAAGTTGTTTTAATATAGTAAATAGTACTTACTATAGAAGGAACTTTAAAGGTAATTATAAAACTTTATACTTAATCTTCTATCCCTACTCCTACTCTATACTCTCTCTATACCTATAGAAGTAATATAGTATTAATTAGTTCTTACCTATACCTACTCTTTTACTAGTTTTATATACTATTATACTATTAAATATTTCTATAGGTAGGCCTATAAGAATAAAACGGCTTATAGATAGAATAATACTTAATATTAATTTAGCCTTAAAGTATTATAAAAGTTCTCTAGTTACGAGGCCTAAAAATAGATCTAGAGTATATCCTCTTAATTTTTCCTCTATTAGCTAATTACTTTATATTTTAGGGGTCTATTATATATTATATTTTTGGTAAGTTTATTAATAGTATAGTATATAAGATAAATAGTCTTTTCTTAAACTGTCGAGTATAGCTATTAAATTAATAGTAGTATTACTAGTATAGGTTATTAAACTAGCGAGACCCGCAGCTCCTACCCTATATAGGCTGCTGTATTATTATAAGGCTTATATACTAAATATTAGTTCTATTACTAGTAAACCTAAAAGTAGATCTAATTTAATTTAATTTAATTTAATTATTCTTATATCTTAGGTACCTATAAGCCTAGTAAACTACTCTAACTTATATATAGTAGTACGAATTCTAAACACCTTATTCCTATTATCTTATTTTCAGTCCTTACCTTTATTATACTAATCTATTTATTAACTATACTTCTAGCTTCTCTAATATTTATCTATTAATACCGTACCTACTATATATACTAGACTCTAATTCTATTAAAAGTAATTTCTTAAGTATTAGCTTTTAGAATATTAGTAAGCTAACTTACTATTATCTAGGTTTATATAGTTTTTTAAAAAGATACTTATTTATTTATTTAAACTATTTTATAGTTAAAGTGATTTATATAGTTTAATTAATAATTTCTATATCTAGTTTCTAGAATTTTAGTAGTTCGTCCAGATATTCTCTAGTTACTATTTTCTATTCTATTCTTCCGCCTAGGAGGAAAGAGAGGTCTCCCTACTAGAGTTCTACTACCTTTATTAGGGACTTTTATTATTCTATCTATTAAGGATATTTAAATAGGAAGTATCAGGCTATTTTCCTTCTATATCTATATCTATAATCTGTTATTTCTACTACCTTTATTTATACTAGGTTATTATTAAAGCGACTATACTTTATTTATAGCTAGTAGAGTACTTTTACTTCTTTATATATGAACTTATTATATAAAAGTCTTATATACTTCTCTAGAAGTATACTATTAATTTCGTACTTTCCTTTCTATTTTAATTTAATAGTATCCTTTACTTATTTTAATATAGGTGCTAGTATTAATATCTAGATTCTAGGCAAGACTTTTAATCTTACTAGTATCTATTATAGGTAAACTACTAGTTTTCCTTATTTTTTTAGTCTCTAAACTATCTTATATATTTATTTAATTAGAAGTAGATCTAGTTAATATTTAAGAGCTTACTATATATAAGAATAAATATATCTAAACGTTAGGTTTACTATAAATTCTCTAATAGAAATAATTAGCTCGGTTTAAGTAACTAATATAGAATAAGATAAAACTTCCTATTTACCTTACTAATCTATCTCTCTAAAAATTCCTACTCGGTTAAATCTTCCCCTATTATCCTTACTTAGTTAAATAATCCCGTCGACTTATCTATTTTTACTTAGTACCTCTTACTTAATTAATTTCGCCCTACCTAGCTATATTACTACCTTTTATTAACCCCTTTCTTCTAACTCTCTAGTACAGTAATTTTACATTTCGCATTTTACGTAACTCTTTCTACTCTAGTCTCTCGCCCTATATATATATCTTTGTCTTTCCTTAGCCTAATTAATCTAGATATTCTATAAGATAAACTCTCTACAAATAGACGTTAACTAGTTAAATACTAGAGATAATAGCGGACTTATAGCTTACTAGTATATTATTAACTTATAAGATAGATATAGTAGAGAATATTATTTAATTGTTCCTTAGTAAGTTTATATATTATATTAAAGTTATAGATAAACTAAATTAATACCGGATTAAGTAAATTAAAGAAGAGAGGTATATAATTATAATCGTATCCTAAAAGTTCTAGTATTAGTTAAAAAGGCCGGTTAAGTATCTTACTATAAAACTCTTAACCTAATATTACTATATAGTTAAGAGGATTACCTAGTATATTTATAATATAGATATAGATATAGATATATACTAGACTAGTAGTATCTATAGCTATTAAAACTAATTAAAGATAGTTTACTTTAATAGTTATATTAGACTTTAATAGTAACTTTAACCCCTAAATATATCTATTAATATATTCTATTAATACCCTACTAGCGCCGTTTAAAGAGTATATAAGAAAGCTAAGTATAAGAGTTTTAAAAGTCTAGTAGTCTCTTTAAACCTAGAGAGTAGTTATATAATTAGGATAGGCTAGCACATAAACCGCGGTATATCTTAATAAAAGTAGTATCTATTTTATAGAAGGGGTAGAAAGAAGTACTATACTATTAGAAATAATTAAACTTATTATAAGCCTAAAGAAAACTATTATATAGTAAAGTAATATTATTATAAACTAGAATAATATTATTAAAAGAATCTAAATAGATATTAAGATTATTAGAGTAAAATAGTAATACTTTAGAATTAGAATGTAAAGAAGATAATTAGCTTACTTTAGGCCTAGCTAAATATACTTTTAATAGAGCCGCAGTTATTATAGATATAGGTATTAGTTGCAGCTAGTAGAAGTTTAGTAGATATCTTAATTAAGTATATTCTAATAGCCCTATAAATCCTTCTTATATAATATATAGTAGTATAGTTTTACTACTCCTACTAATTAGTCTAAGAAGTAGAGAACTATTTAATCCTAGTCTAATGTAGTTTATAAACGAGCTGTTAGTATAAGTAAGCTATTACTCTACTAAGATTCGAACGACTTAATCGCGATAATTATCAACTATATATATATACTATAAGAAGCGATAGTCTATTAGATTATTTAATACCTATACTATTAATTTAGCACGTTTAAGTATTATAGCTAGGCTGTTTATAGTACCTACAGCTCTATTAAGGCTGGCTACTCTTTTATAGTTAAGTACTCTAATTATAAATTTCCTTATTAATCTACCCCTCAATATTATTTTAATTAATTATATCCTTACCTACAGCTTTTATTAAAATCCCCTACTTCTGTAATCGCTTTCTTTTCCGTTATTTTCGCTTTATTACTACCTTATTTACTTACTTAAGGCTCTTAATTTAATTAGCTATTAGTACGATCGAATGCGTTATTATTATAGCACCTTTTTAAAGCTAATTAAAGGCTATAATAATTAATATAAGTAATAAGTCTTAATATCGCTAAATCCTACTACCAATTATTATTAATTAAGCCTCTAGTTCACGCGCGTTACTAGGTATTTTAGCCTTCTAGAGGGTAGTCTCTAGTATAGGTAGTATCAGTATATATAGCTTAATATTAAGCTTTAATAGTACCGCCTTAAAAGCTTATATAGATATTAGCTTCTATAATTAATCGATTATAGGCTGCTTTAAAGGCTAGAAGGAAGGTAGTCTTGTTAATATGGTTAATATAATCGCGTACTAAGGCTGAGATCTCAGCACCGCGCTCAGCTAATAGTCTATTTACCATAGCTCGTACGCCGTTAATCGTAGGCGGAAATCCTCGTAAATCCTAATTAAGGATATAGCTAATAAGTACCTCCTTTTCAGTCTTTGTAAACTTCTTTAAATTCGGCTTATAATCGCGTCGCGCAACTATTCCAGCGTATTAAAGGCGGAGAGTACTTTAAGGGTAGTAAAAAGTTGTTGTAGCGCTATTCTCGGTTGAAACTTAACCTCGATCGATAGCTAAGATTGTAAAGATGATTTATAATTCTTTATAGGTTGATTGCGCGTTGCTGTATTAAGCTATTACGCGTTGATCTAGGTAGGCCGTTAAAAGTTTGGTAAGGTAACAGCTCGCTTATACTAACAGCTTGCTTGTAAACTACGTTATAGCTATTTTATCCTTATATATAAGTAAGTACTATTCTTCTAACTCTTTCTATAGTTTATATATTTGTTAGTAGAAGCGTATACTGTCTCTACTAAATCCTAGATTACTATTAATAGTATAAGGTCTATATTCGCCTATACTTTTCTTTCTATTCTTATCGTCTTCGTCCTAATTATCTTCTAGGTAGTTACTACTATAATAAGTAATATTATTATAGAAACTACTTATCTAATTAGTATTCTATAGTATTAAGCTTTTATAAATATATATAATATTACTATATTAATACTCTAATAATAACTATAAGTCTAGTAATATCTAGGTTATTTAAATAACCTAACCTCCCTTACTAAAGATACTAGAGTATAGTACTATTAAGTTTAGAGGTAATTTTAACTTACTATAATAGATAACTATTATTATAACTAATAAGCTTTATAGTATAGAGTAAAGACTAATATTAGCTATTTAGTAAGCTATATTATTACTAGAACTATTATTAATATTAAGTTTATTTTTAGCCTTCGTTCCTAGATAGAAATTTTATAAGAAGTAAAACTAAATTATCCTCTCTATTTTAGATATAAATAGGTATTATAATTAAGACGACGATACTTATTATAATATTATAGTAGGTACTATACTTAAGTCTTATAGTCTAAGACTAATTTATAACGGATTATACCCCTTCTTCTATACTAGATAGTTATTTAGTTTACGCTGTTAAGAAGTTGTTACTAAAATTTTATAGGACGTATTAGTAACTTAGTTAAGGTTATTCTTATAACTCTTCTTAATTTTACTATTACTAGTATTACTTTTCTTTATATACCTATCCGAATCTAGATTAATATATTAATTACCCTCTATTTTTTTAAGAGAAGAGATAGATTATCTTAGAGAATAGAATAGCTTTTTAACTATTCTCTAAGTATATATACTATTACTACTATTCTCTTCTTTAAGGTTGTTTAGAGATAGAACTAGGCTTCTAGTACTATTACCCTAACTATTACTATTAAGAGGGTTAGGACTAGGCTTATTACTAGCTCTAGAACGGAAATCTAGGCTACTAAGTATTAGTATATAGTCGAGTATAAGATTCTCTAACTATTACTTAAACGGCCTTCGCCGCTTTACTAAATAAGAGTCTTCTAGCTCTGGTTCTAACGTAGTATTCGGCATCTCTATTAAAGGGGTTATTATATTATTAGATAAATAGTATATTTATTTATATATTAATAGTAATCTATTTATTAGGTTAGTATTAAAGAGTTTTTCGTTTACTAGTAATAGCTCTAAAGATATTAAAATAGGCTTATTAACCGGTACTAGAATACTAATTACTATAATAAATACCCTCTATACCTTCTATAAAGAGGGCGTATATACTAGCTATATTTAGATTACTATTCTATCTACTATAGTATCTTTCAGCGTTTAATACGCTATTACTAGGCTTAACTTATATTATATTATAGTACTTTTTAGCCGTATAACTCTCTATAATTAAAAAAAATTCTATTATAATTTAGTAAATAAGTATTATATTCTACTTATATCTTTATCTAGACTATTTTCGTTAAATAAACTATTTAGAGCTAAGTTTATCTTTATAATACTTATAGTATAACCTATTTCTCTTCTAGCTAGTAATTCTCTACTAGACTAGTAATACTCTAGCTTCTCTAGTTTAGAGGTAGTACTAAGGCTACTAACTATATCTACGCCTATATATTAGTTTAGTTCTATTAGCTTATAAATATTAGTAAATAGGTAATACTATAGTCTAGTAAACTAGAAGTATCTATAGCTTTAAGTAGAGTATATACTCTAAGATTAAAAGAGTATAATATATTTAAATCTAGTATTAGAAAATTATTAATATAGAACTACTCTCTATAATCTTTAAAGCTAACTTCTAAACAGCTATACTCTACCGTCTTTATTATAGCCGTTAATTTAGCCTTAATTTTCGGCTTAGATTTACACGTTTAAGGAATATATAGAATAATTTTTATAGGAAAAGAAGGGGATAATAAAGAGATACTATAAGAGGAGGCTATTTTTAGTATAGAAATCTAGTAACTTCTCTAATTGTAAGGAGTTTAATAGAAGTAGCTTCTTCTAAACTAATCGTTGCTTTATATATTATAGTTAATACTACTACTAGAGAATAGCCTATATAAATACCGTATTCTATTATAGAAATAGTTATAGTAGATATAGTAAGTAGTATAAGAGTACTCCCTATAGGGAGGATAAATAAACCCGAAGCTTATTAGTATTAGTATTTCTAAAAAGACCGCGTATTACTCTTTTAAGTAGAATAGATAGGTATATTATATTAAGAGTTAGTCTAGCTTATCTAATAATTAGCTAGTAAATAGTTATTATAACCAAGTTATATATATCTTTTAACTATCTAAGGATCTATATTACTTAAATAAAACTACCGATTGCTAGCTTCTTCTTTAATTTCTAACTACTTTCTTATATAAGATAGATCTATACTAGATAATATATAAATATATAGTTTTTACTAATAGTATTTTATACTATCTAGTAATTAGAATTTAGGGTTTCGTTCGCCTTTAGTAGTACGCCTAAGACTATTTCTAACCTATTAGCTACTAACTTCTAGAAATTAGGCCCCTACTAGTTATATTATAATATTATAGCAAAGCCGTATACCTTATATAAAACGGGGTATTCTACTAGAATTATAGCGTTAATATAGACGTTAGGACGGCCTAAATAGGTTTATAGCCGTATTACTACCTAAAGAATTAGTCTAGTATATTTAACTAAAAGATCTATATATAATATAGGCGTATTAAAGCTAAGAAAATAGTATAAGAAATATATATTTGTTTACTTAAAACGGGAATAGAAAAAGATGTAGTAAATATCGTTAGTAAGTTTAGAGTAAAGGAAGGGGTATTATAAGACTATATACTAATATAGCTATACAATAGGTAGTAAGCTTTACCCTTCAGCCGCAGCTGCGTTATAGGAAAGAAGAAAGAGCGCTTATAACGAAGAAAGAAGAGAAGTAAGAGAGTACGCGAGGGTATAAGAATAGGAAATAGAAGGGCTACTAAATACATGTTAATACGAGCTAAGTATTAGTTTTAGTAGCTATAATTATTAGAGTATAAAAAGCTAGATAGTATAGTCTAAATAAAGGTAAAATAATAGGGATAAGAGGAGGTAGTATAGTAATAGGTAGTAGCGGATCTAAAAAATACCTTATAAGGGATTTGCTAAGGCCTAATAAGAGTAGTTAATATAGATAAGGGGGGTATAGATAGAGGGATAAGAGTAGAGAGAAAATAATAGTAGAGGGAAGACCTTTTATTATAGATATTAAGGTTAATTACCTATTTAAGCTAATATAAAAGTTATAAGTAAGGTTTGGATTACCTAAATAAGGTGTATCTATTTTCTAATAAAGGCTTACTATATAATTGTTTACTAATTTAAGACTATATTACTAGGTATTAAAATAGCTTACCTACTATAATTAATAATTCTCTTAATTTACTTACTAAAAGTACTATATAACTAGCTTATTTATACGTACTATTTTAGTATTAGGTTGGTTAGCTTTAGAAAGTAAATAAGACTCTATTATAGCGTAAAAAGCAATTAAAAAAGGTTTTATAGAAGTAAAGTAGCTTTACTAAAGCTAAAGCTACTAAGATAGCTGCTTAAAAAGAGGTAGATAAATAGTTAGAGGATAAAGTACACATAGGTAGGAAGTATAGAAAAGTAGGTATGCTATACTAGAAGTACTATAGCTACTATAATAAGCCTAGATATAATACTAGAACTTATATAGTAGTAGATAAATAGTATATCTATCCCCTATTAAATTATTATAATAATACTTATAGGTATTATTATAATATATACCTCTAAATATAGAGATAGCTAATAAAATAGGTAACTTACTTAGGTAGGTAACTTACTTAATATATAGTATAAGCGAGCTGATTACCTAAGTAAACTAATTATAATATTAAAATACTACTAAAATTATAATAATTATACGTTATAATATTATACTATAACTAATAACTATAGAATTAATTTAGAAAGAAGCTAGAATATAGCTTATACTCTAAGCTCTTTAATAAGACGCGATACTAACTATACATTATATTATATTAATCTATAATATCTCCTAAAGTATACTTAGTATACGAAGGTAAAGAATAGCTCTATAATATAATTGCCGGCCTAATTTAATAAAGTTTAGTAAGATTAAGAAGTAGGTAATTATTTAGTATATACTAGATCTAGATATAAGAGGATTTCTACTGTAGTTTACTGCTGTTTAAGATATAGCTAATTTACTACTAGCTGCGTACTCTACTAGCTAGGTTAGAAAGAACTAGATAGAGAACTTTATTAAACGTACGTCTAAGCTTAAGGTTAAATTTAATTAAAAGTACAACTATTTAAGAGCTAAATATAAGGATCCTAAGATTATAGAAGGCTAATTCTACCTTATATAGAATATAAAAGCTAAGTAAAATATTATTAACAAAGATATATATAACTTTAATAAATTAGGCTTTATAATAAGCGTAATATTAATAGAAGTAGTAGTTACTAGCTCTAAAAGATAGAATTAACTAAAGTAGCTCTAGCTAGGTAATTATAAGTAGACTACAGTTATCTAGGGTATTAATATAATAGGATAGATAATACTACCTTTTATTATCTTTATAGGCATCTACCACCTTTCTATATAATATAAAGAAGATGATATTCTACTAACCTAGACTATATAGGTTACTAATAACAGCTAGACGATAAATAATATTAGTATTAAGTAGTTAAAGTATTTTAACGCGTATATAAAGGATTATACTATTAGTATATATTAATTACTAATTATTAATAGTTATAAGAGCTACAACTCGCTTAAATTTAGATAGCTCTATAAGGAAAAGAATATTATTACTCCCTATATACCTCTATATTTATCGCACCTACTATAGCTACTAGATATAGATTATTTCTCGCTTTTAAAGACTACGTATAGGCGTTAAGTTAAGTAGCTAATATATAGTTATATTAACTATATTATAAAAATCAAGTTTTTACTCTATTTTAAAGTAGCTTTTAATATAGTAATTATAAAGAGTAATATCCTAAATAGCTTTTAAGGTACTAGTCTAGTTCTATTTAACCTAAATATAGTACTATTAAAGCTTAAAGTTTAACTGTATATACTAATATCCTCTATAGTTAAAAATACCCCTTAAGAGTTAAAAATATTAAATAATCCTATTAAATTTAGGTCTTAATCTACGTACGTTCGATTAAAAGTTTAAAAGTACTTAAATAGCTTACCTATTTTAATAGTAGAGGCGTTTAAATAGTTTATAAAAGGTGCTGTATATATAATATATAAAAACGTACTATTATACGCTTAGGTTATTAAGTTTTAAGCAGCTAATAAGGCTGTTATATAATATTAATCGCATAAAAGAAAGTATATATAGAAGAAAGGTAATCTAACAATTAAAGAAGGCGCTTAATTAACTACTTTAAAAGAGTTTAATACTTATACTAATAGGAAGAAGGGTAGAAAGAAGGCGTATATTAATAGAAGCCAGCTAACTTAAAGATACTATAGGTAGTATAGTAAAGCTAGGTATAACTTACAGATGTATAAAAATAATACTATAGATATAGAAGAATAGGCTACTATATTATATAGTATAATATTTTATAAAAAGTAGTTGCGATTTTAATATAGTCTTAGTATTATAATTAGTTCGTTTAGGTGATTAGCTTACTTATACTATACGTTAGAATATATAGAATTTTAACTATTTAAAAATTTAAAAGAGTATATATTATATAATAATAAAATTTATAAGAATCTAATTAATAATTTTATTATTTAGAATATTCTTTAAAACTAATAAGTTTAGATTATTTATTTTATTATTAATTAATATTTATTTTTAAAGTTTTTAAAGTTAGTTTATTAATATTACTTTTATATAAAAAATAGGTTTATTAGATTTAATCTTATACTTTAATTAATAATACTATTAAATATTTATATTTAATAATATACTATATAAATAGAAAGAGTAGTAATATAACTTTCGATTTTAACCGTTTTATATAAGCTTATCTTTTAATAGATACTATAACGTATTCTACTATTAAAGCAGCTAAACTATCGAAGCGGCTACTTTTTCTTAGCATAATAAATACTATATATAAAAAGTTAATTTACTTAATACTAATAAGAGATCCTATATATAATATACTTTTATCTAATTCAGAATTTTCCCTACTATCCTTTTAGCACGGACGAGTATTATGTCTAGTCTTACTATAGTTACTATAGTAGCGTTAAGCTGGTTAAGCTCTTTCTTAAGTATTAGTACTACGAGTTTTCTTAAAGGGCTAAGAGCTTATAGATGCTTCAGCAGCTACGTATAAAGATCCCTCGCTATATAATACTATACTGCTATACTAAATATACTTTCTTTTATATGTTTTATACTTAGTTACTTCTTCTAATTACCTTTTAAGCTTAGAGTTACAAGTTTAAAGAAGTATATTCTAATATAGTATTAACTTAGCACCTTTTATAAGCTATAAGAATTTTTCTTATACTTCTTTTAATAATCGTATAAAGAACTTTTATATAAGTATTAATTGTAACCTAAATTTATATATATTATTTAGAGTTTTAAACTACTAGAAGTCTTCTTATAAAAGTAGTTCTAGTAAGATATATAGTTATATATTAAGGCGATCTAATATAACCTATATATTTAAAAGAATAATTTCTATTACTTTAAAAGTCTTTTAATAGTTCTTATATATAAATATATTAAAAAACGCGTTCTTAAAGACTAGAAGGAAGCTTTCTTTATTAATATAGTAGATGCATCAGCACGCTAAGTCTTATATATACTATAAGTACTTCAGCTTTAACAGCGAGAAGTAAACTAAATTAAAAGACTAAAGTATATACGATAAATAAAAAGGTATATAAAGCGTTAGAATCTTTTATACGAGGTAGTAATCTTTAAATTCCTAGTTAAGGTAGCTTTTATAGCCGTCTAAAATAAGTAGCCTATACAACTCTACCTAATATATCTTTATATACTTATTAAAGTACTTTAGCTACTTAAGACTAAATGTATTATTTATCTAACCGTTCTTAAAAACTGAAATTTTCTAATTATATAGTATACCTACTTCTTTATACTATATAAAGATATAGATACGTCTTTAATAGATAATAAATAGTAGGGTTGTATATATAGTAGTATAGATACTCTAGATAACTATAACCTACTTATAATTATCTAGCTGTATAAGAGTAGGTCTTATATAATATTCTAAACCTATAATAACCTTTATAATACTAATAATATCTATTTAAAAGCCTATTTTATTAAAGTTGTAGATATTATTATTATATATACTATATTTTACAATTATATCTTATATAAGTTTAAACTATATATTAATAACCTCTAAATTCTCTTATTTTATTTTTTAATAATTCTTTATTTAATTAAAAGCTATTTTAAACTTATTTATATATACTATAAATTATTTAAACTAATTCTTTCTTATAGATATTCTACTATATATGTCTAATAGTTTATCTACTATATCTACTACCTTATATAGCTAGGGCGTAAATTCTTATAAATTAAGGTTAAGAATATATTATACGATTATTTATTCTTTAGTTACTATAAGCTTCTAGTAATTTAGTTATATACGAGAGCGAAACGTAATTCGATAAAGTTAAATAGAGAGTTGTTAATATTATATATTAAAAGCTATAATAGCGCGTTATATACTCTTAAACTAGCCTAATTTATATACCTATAAGATAAGCTTAATTCTACCTTCTTATTAAATTAATAGAAGGTTATATTATAATATATAGTATAAGTAAGCTGATTACCTAAGCGAGCTGATTATAATACTAAAACCCTACTAAAATCGCGATAATTATACTTTATAGTATTATACTATAACTAATAACTATAGAATTAATTTAGAAAGAAGCTAGAATATAGCTTATACTCTAAGCTCTTTAATAAAATACGATACTAACTATACGTCGCGTTACATTAATCTATAATATCTCCTAAAGTATACTTAGTATACGAAGGTAAGAAACAGCTTTACAACGCGATTGCCGGCCTAATTCAATAAAGCTTAGTAAGATTAAGGAGTAGGTAATTGTTCAGTATATACTAGATCTAAATATAAGAGGATTTCCGCCGCAGCTTACTACTATTTAAGATATAGCTAATTTACTACTAGCTGCGCGCTCTACTAGCTAGGTTAGAAAGAACTAGGTAGAGAACTTTATTAAACGTACGCCTAAGCTTAAGGTTAAATTTAATTAAAAGTACGACTATTTAAGAGCTAAATATAAGAATCCTAAGGTTATAGGAGGCTGGTTCTACCTTATATAAAATATAAAGGTTAAGTATAGTATTATTAACGAAAATATATACAACTTTAATAAATTAAGCTTTATAATAGGCGTAATATCGATAGAAGTAGTAGTTACTAGCTCTAAGAGATAGAATTGACTAAAGCAGCTCCAGCCAGGTAATTATAAGTAGACTATAGTTATCTAGGGCATTAACACGACAGGATAGATAATACTACCTTTTATTATCTTTATAGGCATCTACTACCTCTCTATATAGTATAAAGAAGATAATATTCTACTAACCTAGGCTATATAGGTTACTAATAACAGCTGGACGACAAATAATATTAGTATTAAGTAGTTAAAATACTTTAACGCGTATATAAAGAATCGTACTATTAGTATATATTAATTGCTAATTTTTAACAGCTATAAGAGCTATAACTCGCTTGAATTTAGGCAGCTCTACGAGGAAAAGAATATTATTACTCTCTATATACCTCTACATTTGTTATACCTACTACAACTACTAGATATAGGTTATTTCTTACCTTTAAAGACTGTATACGGGCGCTAAGTCGAGCAGCTAATACGCGGTTATATTAACTACATTATAAAAATCAAATTCTTACCCTACTTTAAAGTAGCTTTTAATGTAGTAATTACGAAGAGTAATATCCTAAATAACTTTTAAGGTGCTAGTCTAGTTCTATTTAACCTAGATATAGTACTATTAAAGCTTAAAGTTCGACTATATACTAATACTTCCTATAGTTGAAGATACCTTTTAGGAGTTAAAAATACTAAGTAATTCTATTAAATTTAGGTCTTAATCTACGTACATTTAATTAAGAGTTTAAAAGCACCTAGATAGTTTATCTACTTTAATAGTAGAAGCGTTTAAACAGTTTATAAAGGGTAATATACCTTACAAGCGAGCGGCCTATATAAGTAAGCGGTCCACCCTATCAACTTTTTCAACCTTTATATACGTATAGCTTAACAACTAAGTAATATAATAGCAATTTACAACTTGCGCGATTATTCTATAGAAACCTCTATATCCTTCTAGTATATACGAGAATTATACCCAGTCTTACCGTAGCAGCTATAGTACGCTTTATACTATCCGCTCGTATCTAATCACACCCCAAATTAGCGTATTATAGCCCGAGTTTCCTCCTTATCATCCTTTTTAGCAATAATTATCTCTTCTTATACTTTTATTAAAGTTCCTTACGCTTAAATCTGCCTTTTTTTCCGCTGTTTCTGTTTTATTACTGCTTTATTCGCTTCTTAAAGGCTGACGATTTTATTGTATATTAACCCGATCTGATATATTGCTTTTATAGAGCCTTTCTTAAGCTGATTTAGCTTCTTAATAATAGAAGCTAGCGAAGAACTTATATCCCTTTAAATCTAATTATAAATTAATATTAATTAAGCTTCTAGCTCGCGCGCGTTATTTAGTGTTTTTACTTCTTATAAGGTATTATTTTATACTAGTAGTATTAGCGTACGAAGCTTTATATTAAGCTTTAAAAGTACCGCTTCTAGATTAAACAGGATTAGACTAACTCTTTAAAAGCTTATATAGATATTATCCTTTGTAATTAATATATTAAAAGCAGTTTTAAAGGCTAGAAAGAATTTAAGTTTTATAATATAGTTAATATAATTATATACTAAGACTGAGATCTGATTTCTATATATACGCTTTAATAGTAAGAAGCAGCTTATATCTAGTAGCTGTAATAGGTGTAATAAATAAGCTGGTATATAGAGTAGAATAATACCCTATTCCTTGCAGAGTTTCTGGAAATTAAGCGAGTTATAGCTATTATAGCTATTAAAGATTAGTAGTCGACGCGCGCCTACTATACGATCCCTTATATACCTATAAAAGTACTTTAACTACTTAATACCGAGTTTATTTATTGTCTAGCTGTTCTTACTAACTATAATAGCCTAGTTCTTAGGTATATCATCGCCTTCGTATTAGGTAGAGAGATAGTAGTAGCTAGCAATAATAATAAAGAGTAGGAGCATCTAGCCAGCAGCATTAATCCTCTAAATTACTAAAATCCATTTACAATTACCTAATTAAATTACCTTTAGTTAATTACATCTCTCTATACCTATAATAACTAGTTATAATAAGATAACGCCTATTTAAAAGCTAGATTTATTAAAGTTATATATATTCTTATCTATAATACTATACTTCTTTTTAGTACGCTATATAAGCTTAAACCAGCCTTTAATTACCTTAGGATCTTTATATAGAGCTCTCTAGCGATTATAAGGCCGATTTAGGCATGTCTTAAGCTTAGGAGTACGTCTAACAAAGTTCCTAGGCTAATATATACTAATCTAATCTATACCGCGCTTAGTAAGTAAGTTATTAGCTATATCTTATATAGCAGCTAAAGTAGGTACAAATTCTCGCGAATCCAGGTTAAATATATATTAGATAATAACCTCCTCTTTAGGTTTTGTTAGTCTCTTCGAGTTAGGCTTATAATTATACCGTAAACGGATTCCGGCGTATTATTAGTATACAGTTGTTTAAATTATATTAAATATTAAAGTAGCGCGTCTTTTACTATTTATTTAGCCTCTTTTAGTAGTTAAGAGGGCTAAATTTACTTAATTCTCGTTTTAGGCTGTATTCTTATTATTTCGTTGTTATATTATTATTAAAAGCTTAGGTGTCGCGTTTTAGTAATAGGGTAGACTACTCGCTTATATAGGCCGCTCGCTTATAAGGTACGTTAGTTTAGCTATTTTAATAGTAGAATATGTTATATATTTTTCTAATTTATACTATTAGAAACTTTAAACAATTTAAAAGAGTTTAAAGAAATTAGAAAGCTATCTTCTAAAGTTATAATAGTAAAGTAAATAGCTTTTATATAATAAAAGATAAATTTTAGTAAGAAAAAATAGCTTATATACTAAACTATCTAATAATATTATATATTATTTAGTATAAAATAATCGCTAAGTATAATAATTTATTTTTTATTAAACGATAATATTATTTTTAATAACCTTAATTAGTAGTTTTCTTTAGCTAATATAGAATTAGGTTCTAGCTATAGAGGCTACTCTCCTTAGCCTTCCTATAATATATTCTACTATTAAAGCGGCTAAACTATTAAAGTAGCTACTTTTTCTTAGTACAATAAATACTATATATAAAAAGTTAATTTACTTAATACTAATAAGAGATTCTATATATAATATACTTTTATCTAATTTAGAATTTTCCCTACTATCCTTTTAGTATATACGAGCGTTATATCTAGTCTTACTACAGTTACTATAGTAGTATTAAGCTGGTTAAGTACTTTCTTAAGTATTAGTACTACAAGTCTTTTTAAAGGGCTGAGAGCCTATAGATACTTTAATAGCTATATATAAAGATCCCTTACTATATAATACTATACCTCTATACTAAATATACTTTCTTTTACGCGTTTTACGCTTAGTTACTTCTTCTAATTACCTTTTAAGCTTAGAGTTATAAGCTTAAAGAAGTATATT
>ML986720.1:0-29239 GCA_010094045.1 Lojkania enalia
CAGTTCAGCTCCTCATCTCCCTCCCTGAGACAAGATTCGCCTCTCACCACAAATAGGATATCTAACTCAGTTAATACTAGTACAGGCGAGTAGTACTATAGAATTTCTAATTTATTATACTCTACTACTAACACTTCTTTATAAAATAAGAGATGGGTTTATTAGTACTAAAGAATAAAGTAGTATAGATAGGTAGATACAACTTTAAAATGCGTTAGAGGTTATTAGTATTATTTACCAACTCTAAAATCTAGCTATTAGAAATAAATATTTTATTAAATACATTCTTTTAAAAGCTTCCCCTTTTAAAGGTATATACCAGCTCTTTATATTACACCCGTAGAATAACTAGAACCCTAACCTGTAGATGTTTAGTAGTAAGTACTATTAAGCCTTAAGCTAATCTATTTACTTATCTTTCTATCTTAGCCGCTTTCTCCTATAAACTAAGAGTAAGTTTTGTTTCGCGGGCTGCAGCTAATATAGTTATTTAGTCTAGTATCGACTTTTAGTAATTAGCCTTAAGTATACGCACCTAGTATTAATATTTAATAATATTACAGTAAGAATCTAACTAGTAGTTAATAGAGGAGGTAGATATAAATACTATAGTGCTAGACGGCGGCGATAATAGTATATAAGAGAGGTGGAAGCTGAGGCTGTTACTAATATTTTATACGTTAGTTATATAGAAGTTTACTTTACTAGTAGTAGATATAGTTTAGTTACGTACTAATATCTATAGATAATTTAACAAATACTTTACAGCTGCGTAGACTGTTTAATAGGTAACCTAGAATCTATTTATAGTAAGAATAGGGTCGGCCGTATTATTATATAGGATAATTATATAATCTAGTAATTCTGTTAGCTAGCTGTTACTAAATTAGACGACCTAATTAGTAGTATTACTATATCAACTGCTTATATTTAGTACGATACAGCCTTTTAGAGTAAGTAGTTACTTCTATATCTATAGAGCCGTACGATGTATTTTAGGTAGAATAGTATTAAAGATATAGAGCGCGAATATAATATTAAAATAGATACTATTACTAATATAGTTTACTATAGTTTACTAGAGAGTCCCATCTATAATATTAATATAGATAGCTGATATATACTAGTTAAATAGACCCGTAGCATCTTTAGTAAGGTTATACTAGTAAAGTATAGTACTAAGGTTAATATTAAGAAGGTCTAGGATACTATTAACTATAATATAAATATTATAGCCGATAGCGCGCTTTATAGTAGTAATTAAGCTACTACTTCTACAGCTAAGCTTAAAGATATTATTACTAAGCTTCAGGCTCGCTATATATAGTATATTATTATTATTAGACTAGAAGATACTATAGATAATTATAGTCTTACCTATAATATATTAGAACGCTATACAGATATTAATAAGCTAAGGATAGTATACTATAGTACTATAGATATATTAGAAGGTAAAATAAGGTAAAGATAAGAGCGGGCTTATAGTATAGCGATAAATAGTAGCTTAGATAAAGTAAGGGTAAAGAGGTAGGATACTAGATACTACAGTCTAGATAGATAGTATACCGTAATAGTATCGTAGGTTGAAGAGCTATATAAGGGATATACTGCTAGATTATCAACTACTATCTATAAGAAAGGTACGACTTATAATAGTTACGCCTTTCTAATACTAATATATACTATTTTCTTACTACTTTATAATAGTCTACCGCGCTTTACATCTAGTATTAAAGCTAACTACTATAGCCGAGCGCTGACAGCTATACGCGTTTCTAGCGTACTTAACTTTTATACCTCTCCTCTTTATAGAACTATATTCTTACTCAATACTTTCTTACTTAAGTTATTACTATACTATAAGACTAAAATCTCTTAAGCTCTCCGATATATCTAATTAATTACCTTATTATTCTTTTCTATAAAAAGAGATTTAAATAGTATATACCAATCGCGAATATAAGTATATATTATAACTCTACTAAGATATAGAGCTAATTCTCTAATAAGGCCAGGACATTTCGATAAAATAAAGTAGTAAAGTTTCTATCAGCCTTATAGTTATACTATAAATCCTAGATCTCTAATTAAATACTTAACTCTTTTAGAATAACTTTATAAAATTACCTTTACTTATCTATATTAAGTCTAATAGAAATAGGTAGGCAACTTTTATTACTAGTAGAAGATTCAGTTTATCTTCGCGTTTAGGTATACCTATAAAATAGTACTATAGACTTTATACGTATATTATTAGAAGTATATCTTATATTTAAGACGTACTTAATAAAGATTATAGCTAAGTAGATCCCCTTCCTTAATATACTATAGGTGCCTCCTCTTAAAATATTTGGTAAGATCCTCTAAAGTATAAAATAAGTATATATATAGTTCTATAAGTAGATTCTTATTACTTATATAAATAAAATATACCCTTAGCCTTATTTTCTTATATATCGCCACCTTAGCAGCTTCTAGTATTTCTTTATCTTCGCTCTTACTTAATAGCGTAATATAACCGTTTAATTATTTTAGTTGAGAAGAATATATTCTACCCTCCTCGATCCTATAATATTGTATAACGGTATTAATAGCCGCGTTCCGCTAGCAGATCTCTTCTTCTAAACTAAGTCCCAGACGAGCTAGAATAGTATTAACCAATTCCTTCTATACTAGAAGTATAGTACTATAGACTACCTATTTAACCTTAATTTTAATACTAGCAAGCTGCTACTTAATATTATATATAGGCTATTTATACTCCTAGTATTTCTTAACATTTTAAAGAAGAGTATACTACTAATACTACTTTTTCTAATTAATTTTACAGTTAAACTCTTAGTATTTTAGATATTTCGTTACGTTTTTAAGGGTACGTTTAAGTTGCTCTTATTAGTTAAGTAGAGAATAGACTGTAGGATAATTATTTACTAATATAGATTATTCTAGTATAAGTTATTATAGTTAACAATAATTAATTAAATAACTTATAGTATAACCTATATATATTAGTATATTCTAGAGCTGGATTTCTCGTATAACAGCCTATATATTAACTATAATAACTTGTAAGAGGTAGTATTTTAGGTATATCCCTATACTAGTATACCCTATTATTAGGTTCTATATCGCCTTACTAATATAGTCTATATACTATATTAATCCTATATCTTACTAACTACAGCTTATAGAGCTTACTACTCTTATTAAAAGCCTTTCCTCCAGTATATTTTAGTAAATAGGGACGGGTGACTTACATAAAGCCCGTAATTTCCTCTAGCTTTCTTATCTAGGGTAGTAATATAGAGTATAAAAGAAGCTCGGTAGGAGAAATAGTATAGCTATTTAGCGTTCTTATAGGCTGCCTTAATACTAGGATATCGTCTAACTCCTAATTTAAGTATAATAGTAGCTAATTATACTTTAGAAGAATATAGAGCTTACTTAATTCTTCTTTAGATATTAGATTATAAGCTGTAAACGTCCGATTATAGAAGAGTATTCTAAAGAGAAAAGTATATAAACTAAAGATAAGAGACTTATTATAGATAATATTAGGGAGAGGGAAGGTATTTCTTATTAAATATTAGTATTCTTACCTTATTTAAAGATATAGATTTAATAAAATAGAAAGGCTTAAGAACTTATATATCTTTTATTTTAAGGAACTCCTTTATAAACTTAAAAGTAAACTCTAGTTATATTTAATAAAGCTTACCCTTAGGATCTTAAAGTAGTATAACCTGGATATACTAATAATAGAGACTAAGGATAGCTTATAGTTAATTTACTATAAAGCCTCCTATATATAGATAGAATTGGGCTTAGATCCTATAATATCTATAGGGGTATCTCTTTTTAGTTGTTACTAGGTTTGTTTATAATACTAGAATCTAATCCTCTATATATATATAGGCCTTATCTTAACTAATCTTTTTTAAGTTATACTTTTTTACTAGCTTCCTTAGTACTTATAGATAATATTAGATATAACACGCTTATAAAGTCTTAAATAAGAGGTAGGATGTAAATACCTTATATATACTCCGGTTTATTTTCCTATCTAGCTTTATACCCGTTACTCTCTTATATACTAGACGGAATACCTTCTAGTATATTCTAAGGGAACTAGTATATTTAGTTCCCCAGCATCTCCTTCCTCCTTTCCCTTAGCGCTAATTAAGTAGCTAGTTAAAGAAGATATATAAAGTATAGATAGACACGGTTGTATAGTTATAGAAGTAGTCTTTTCTAAAGTATATCTAGCATCTATACTATATTACTCGTATATTTTCTAGCGCAGGTTATTAGAGAGTATTAGACTAGTAATATACTAATTCTACTAGTCTTCTATATAATTAAGTAGGTAAGTACTACTATTCTTATAATTCTCTTTCGTATACTCTCGTTCGTTAAATATTTCCAGCTGTTAGAGGTAGTACTTAGGCGTATTATCCTTATTAGGAGAGACTTATACTTTATCCTCTATACCTTTATATTGCTTGCTATCCTTATTCTCTTTATTATCCTCGTTATCCTTATCAGTATATATATCGATATCCGTCTAATCTGTATCTAACTCTATACTATAGTCTATATTAAAACCAGCATATTCGCTCTTATTAGAAGAACTATTAACTAGAGAATATTATCGCATGTTATATTAGCGCTAATAGAGGTTGATAGAGGGAGGAAGAGGTTACTAGAGACTTCTAGCTTAAACGAGGAGATAGACACGAAAGCAGCTAGTCGAGTAGAAGAGTAAAAAAGAGGAGGTGGTCCTTATTAGTAGATTAATAGGGGATAAGAGAAGAGCTTTAAATACGCTACTAGTAGAGCGGTTTTAGCTTAGGTCGATATAATACTAGCGTTAATAATAGTAAGGTTATAGGCCTCTACTATATTCTAGGATAGAAAATAAGCTCTAAGGTAGCTTAATCTATTCCCTTCGACTGTTAGCACCTACGCTAGCTAAGGTAGGAAATCTGAAGGGTATATACGTTTAAGCTAGTACTGGAGCGTTTAGGGGGGTTTTATAGCGAGTTAGTATTAGAAAATAGTATTATAAGCCTTTAAAATCGGCTACTTAAACGCTGTCTAATTGTTTAAGATAGTTAAATATCTTTAACTAATAGTATTTATACTAGAGTAGTTTTAAGGTCTTTTCTTAACTAGGGTATCTACTAGATAATAAATTATAAATAGCTTATAGTAGCTTAAACTTTAGCTTATTATAGTCTAGTACTATAAGTTAATTTTAGTAGTATAGTCGGTTATTACACTTTTTATAGTTAGCTAGAATTAGAAGTTTAAATTAATAAACTTTATCTCTTAGTAGCTTTAGAATATTTTAGATTAGATTATCGTTCGAGTATTCTTTATTAATAATCTTTATAATTAATTAGCCTACTTCTATTTATTAGAATAGTTTAGGACGAAATAATATCTATTAACAATTTTTATAGGCCTCTTCTTATATAAATTTATTCTATAACCTTTAAGTTAAAGTATTAAGCTTCTCTCTAAATTTTCTAGGTTAGTATATAATACTAAAGTTAAACCTTAATAGATATTTTAACTAATAGACCTATTAATAGCTTAGCTACTTTATTATTATAAAGTATTATAAGTTTTTATAATTGCTTAGCACTTCTATAGAAAATACTATACCTTTTAATTTAGGCTTCTATTACTTAAAATATTAGATAATCGCGAGTAGTTTCTTATTATATATTTTATAGTTACCTTTAATAGAGTTTATATATTTAGAGAAGTAGATAATAGGTTTTAGTTTACTATTAGCACCTTTTTAAGATAGTACACCGGCTATTATAAAGTTAGATATATTAGCTTCTACTACTATTAATAGCTTAAGATTAAAGTATTAGAGAATTAATATAAAGATAAAAGTATTCTTTAAATAGTTAAAGGAATATTAATAGCTATTATTCTAGTTAAATCGAATATTCTTCTTAGTTAGGACTATTAAGAGGGAGACTTTCTATAAAAAGTTACTAATAAATTATTAGTAGAAGTTTATAAAGCCTATAAAGGTTTAAATATCTTTTATATTCTTAGAATATTTCTAGTTAATAATTATTTCTACCTTTTTTAAATTTATATAGATCTCTTCTATAATAATTATATATTCTAGATAGATTACTTCTAACTAGTAGAACTTATACTTATCTATATTAAGCTGTAGACTATTTACTTTTAAAGCTTTAAAAACTAGCTAGATATATTACTTATAATCCTTTAGATTCTTACTATATATTAGAATATTATTAATATAAATAGTATAAAATATATTAAAGTATAATTTTAATATATTATTTATAAAGTACTAGAATATATTTAGAATATTAGTTAGGTTAAAAGGTATTACTAAGTATTTAAATAGCTTATAGCATATATAAAAGGTAATTTTCTATTTATTTCTCTTAGTAATTTTTAGCTTATTAAATATAGTAATAATATTAAGTTTTATATAATATTTAGCCTTACTAAATTAGGCTAATATTTTTTAGATTAGTAGAATTAGGTATTAGTTCTTAATAGTAATAGTATTTAGAGCTTTATAATTTATATAGAATTAAAAACTACTTCTAAATTTCTTTATAAAAATTATAGGTATAGCTACTAGTAATAAACTTACTCTAATAAATCTCTTAGACAAGTTTTTATTAAGATACTTTCTTAGTACCTTTAACTTATTCTAGAATATCTTATAGAGTAGACTAAAGCTAGCTTACTTACTATTTTCTAGTTTAATCTTATAATTATATAGTTATTATTTAGGCAGCTTATTTATATTTCTATATAAGAAGATAGATAATAGGTTATAATATTCTTTAGATACTTTAATAATAGGGTTAGTATATACCTTTAAAGCTAGAGCCTTATTAATATTAACTATTAATATAGTAAAGATTTTATAGTTAAATTATTAGAAAAGTTAGACTAGTAATATAATATTTATATAGTATATATCTAATTATAGTATAGACTTTAAATATTTAGGTTTAGATAGGTTCTTTTAACTATAATCTTTATTTAAAATTAAGTTAGTTTTAATTTTAGATTCTTTTAACTAGTAACGTATAGTATAAGCGAGCTGATTACCTAAGCAAGCTGATTATAATGCTAAAACCCTACTAAAATCGCGATAATTATACTTTACAGTATTATACTACAACTAACAACTATAGAATCAATTTAGAAAGAAGCTAGAATACAGCTTACACTCTAAGCTCTTTAATAAGACGCGATACTAACTATGCGTTATGTTACATCAATCTATAATATCTCCTAAAGTATACTTAGTACACAAAAGCGAGGAACAGCTCTACAACGCGATTACCGGCCTAATTTAATAAAGCTTAGTAAGACTAAGGAGTAGGTAATTGTTCAGTATATACTAGATCTAGATATAAGAGGATTTCCGCCGCGGCTTACTACTGTTTAAGATATAGCTAATTTACTACTAGCTGCGCGCTCTATTAGCCAGGTTAGAAAGAACTGGGTAGAGAACTTTATTAAACGTACACCTAAGCTTAAGGTTAAATTTAATTAAAAGTACGACTATTTAAGAGCTAAATATAAGGATCCTAAGGTTATAGGAGGCTGGTTCTACCTTATACAGAATATAAAGGCTAAGTATAGTATTATTAACGAAGATATATACAACTTTAACAAATCAGGCTTTATAATAGGCGTAATATCGACAGGAGTAATAGTTACTAGCTCTAAGAGACGGAATCGACTAAAGCAGCTCTAGCTAGATAATCGCGAGTAGACTACAGTTATTTAAGGTATTAACGCGATAGGATAGATAATACTACCTTTTATTATCTTTGCAGGCATCTACCACCTCTCTATATAGTATAAAGAAGATAATATTCCACCAACCTAGGCTATATAGGTTACTGATAACAGCTGGACGATAAATAATGTTGGTATTAAATAGTTAAAGCACTTTAACGCGTATATAAAGGATCGTACTATTAGTATATATCGATTGCTGATTCTTAACGGCTATAAGAGCTACGACTCGCTTGAATTCAGGCAGCTCTATAAGGAAAAGAATATTATTACTCTCTATATGCCTCTATATTCGTCGCATCTACTGCAGCTACTAGATATAGGTTGTTTCTCGCTTTTAAAGACTGCGTACGGGCGCTAAGTCGAGTAGCTGATATGCGGTCATATTAACCACATTATAAAAATTAAGTTCTTACCCTACTTTAAAGCAGCTTTTAACGCAGCAATTATAAAGAGTAATATCCTAAGTAGCTTTTAAGGCGCTAGCCTAGTTCTATTTAACCTAGATGTAGTACTATTAAAGCTCGAAGTTCGACTACGTACGCTAATACCCCCTACAGTTAAAGATACCCCTTAAAAGTTAAAAATACTAAGTAATCCTATCGAATTTGGGTTTTAATCTACGTACGTTTGATTAAGAGTTTAAAAGCACCTAGATAGCTCGCCTATTTTAATAGTAGAGGCGTTTAAACAGTTTATAAAGGGTGCTGTATATATAATATATAAAAACATACTATTACGCGCTCAGGTTACTAAGCTTTAAGTAGCTAATAAGGCTGCTATACAACATTAATCATATAAAAGAAAGCGTATATAGAAGGAAGGTAACCTAACAATTAAAGAAGACGCTTAATTAACTACTCTAAAAGAGTTTAGCGCTCGTACTAATAGAAAGAAGGGTAGGAAAAAGGCGCGCGTTAATAGAGGCTAGCTGACTTAAAGGCGCTGCAGGCAGTACAGTAAGGCTAGGTATAACTCGCAGACGTGTAAAAATAATGCTATAGATATAGAAGAATAGACTACTATACTATATAGTACGATAGAATATAAGAAAGTATAATATTTTACGAAAAGTAGTTACGATTTTAGTATGGTCTTAGCATTATAATCAGCTCGCTTAGGTGAT
Source organism: Lojkania enalia (assembly GCA_010094045.1). Taxonomy (NCBI): domain Eukaryota; kingdom Fungi; phylum Ascomycota; class Dothideomycetes; order Pleosporales; genus Lojkania; species Lojkania enalia. The sequence continues at coordinate 8,954 of ML986720.1, forward strand.
CAGCTCGCTTATACTATACGTTAGAGCTAGTAGTCTAGTATATATCGGTTATATATAGTATAGCCTAAGAGGAACTATAGTAGTATTTTATACGTAAGAGTAGAATATTTTCTACTAAATATAGGCTAGAGGATTATTCTCTATATAGTTAGAATAAAAATATTAGAGGTTCTTTAGTTTTATATTAGTTATATTTAATTATAAAAGTATATAAATATTTATAGTATTATAGTAGAAAGGTTAATTCTATATTTATAGCGCAGTTAAATATATAGTAATAAGTAGAGTAGATATAAGTATTATTACTATAGTTTTAAGAGATAAGATAGAAGGTTAGTAGAAAATATATATATTTTTACTTAGAGGCTAGTAGAGTAGTAATAGAAATATATTATAAGGATAGTAGATAGGTTAATAGTTATTATAGATTTTAGGGAGTTTATCTATATAGTAAGGATTACTAGTAGATAGATATAACTAATACAGTTAGAGAGATTATAAATAGAGATAGGCGATAGCTATAGTTATACTATTATTATAGTATATTATTAGATATAGATTAATAATATAAAGTATCTTAGTATTTATATTAAAAGTAAAGAGTAGAATTATAATAATAATTTTCTTAAAAATTCTTAGTAGACTATATTAGATAAGAAAGTCTTAGAAGACTATATAAGGAAAAAAAAGGCTTAAGAGACTGTATTAATAAAGTTCCTAAAATTCTTAGGAGACTATATAAGAGAAGAAAAGTTCTTAAAAGACTATAGCTAAGAGGGAGTTGTAAACAGCTGAATAAGTAAGAGAAGCGAGTAGTAGAGTAGAGAAACTAGCTATAAGAGGGTAGCTAAACAGTAATCTAATCTTAATATACTATTATAATTCCTTTAATATGCGAATATAGAGTATATAAATTAATTTACTATATACTCTTATATATAGTAGAGTGTAGAGTATATATTGCTAATATATAGTAGAGGAACGAAGTTCTATAGTAGCTAAGTAAGTATAGAGAGACTAGAAGGAATAGAAGTACTAGATATATATAGAAGGTCTAGAAAGACTTAAAAGTATTCTATATAACTAAACAATTAAATAGAAGTAGAAAACTTTAGTATTTAGTCTAATTAGATAACTATAAAAGAACTCTAGGGTTAGAGCTATATAAGTAGAAGTAAGTTATAGATATATAAGCTATATAATATAACTCTTATATTTTAAATAGGTTTAATAGTAGTATATTAGTTTTTTAGATATATATTATTAATAGATATTATTAATAGATATTATTAGTAGGTATAATAGAAGTATTTCTATTATATTTTTCTATACTATAGTACTACTATTATACTAGTCTAATAATATAGTTATTTTTAATTTTCTATATATAGAGTTATATATTTTAGATATATATTTTCTTATCTAGGACGGATATAAGATAGATATTAAAGAATATTTTTATATATAGGATATAATATCTTCTATTAAATTAAATAAAGTACTTTATATATAAGACGTTATACTATATTAGTATAATAGTAGTATAGAATTAGAGTTAAGGAAGTTAGTTATATTAGATATAATACTAGAGAAGAATATTAATAGTAAGAACTTAAATTAGGTATTTTATATTATTAATTTAGCTGGTAGTATAATATAAGTAGAAGAAGATATTAGAGTACTATAAATATTAGTTAGTATATTTACGTTTAATAAGGCGGAGTTTAAAAAAGAGGTTATTCCTAATAGAAAGTATAATTCTTTTCTATATATATTTAGTAGTAATAGTATTCTAATAGATTTTATATATCTATAATATAAGCGATAAAAGAAAGTATTTAGATTATTATATACAAAGTTAGGTTTAAGAGAAACTATTAGTAATAGTATATTAAGAAGAGTAGAGGAGTATTTTTACTTTAACTAGGATAGGTAGTAGCTAGTAGAGGGTAGCTATATAAGATGGGTAGTATATATTATATTATATAGTTGGATTATTAAGGAAGCAGCGGTTAAAATAAGAGGATATCTTTTAAAGAGGAAGTATTAGTATAGAAAGTAAATAGTTTTATATAATAATATAAGTTAGTTCTATTATATTATAAGTTAGATCTTATTAGAATAGTAAAGTATTATATTAGTATATATTAATAAAGTCTATAAAATTCTCGGGAGATTATATAAGTTCTTTTAAGGGAGACTATATTACTATTAATAAGAAAAGTTCTTAGAAGGCTATATTACTATAAATAAGGTAGAAATTCTTAAGACAGTAAATTAGGTTATTAATAAGAAAGTTTTAGAAAAGTATATTAAGTTATTAATAAAGAAGAAAGTCTTAGGAGATTATATTAGGTAAGAGAAGTAAGTAGGGTTAGGTAAGTAGGATAAGAGTAATCTACTCTTAATATACTATTATAATTCCTTTAGTATATAAATATAGAGGATATAAATTAGTATATATTTTATATAGGCCTAGTAGAGTATTAGATATATCTTACCTAATATATATACCGGAGGAATAGATATTCTAAAATAGTACTATATAAACTAGAATAACTAGAGGGGTATAGAAAGCTAAGTAAGCTAGAGGGACTAGAAGAAATATAAGACTAGATATAGCTGGAGTAGTAGTAGAAGGAGTATAAGAGGCGGATACCTAGAGGGACCTTATAAATATAGAGTATTTAAGTAGTAATAAGTATTAGGAGGCGATATAATAGTTTCCTATTATAGTTTAATACTAATATATAATATATTAAGATAGAGAGTAGAATATCTAGAAAATAGAATAGATAGTATAGCCTATTAGTATTTAGAGGGGTATTATTAGCAGGTATATTTTTTATAATTTTTTATATTAGCTATAGATATAGTAGGTTTTATATCTTTTAATAAAGATAACTATAGCTTAGTCTAGTACTAGTATTACATTTTTATAGGATAGTAATTATTAGTAGAATATTATTACTTTAACTATAATATAAGTATATATTATTATATCTTTAATAGGTGTAAAGATTTATAAGAGATCTATAGTAAAGCGTCTAGTTAGTATAAGAGATAAGAGTAAGAGTATGGTGATAGATATTAAAAAGATAAGAAGAACTAGTCTTAGATTGTTACGGACGCTCACGCGCAGTTGGTTAATCGCACTTTAGGCAGTCAACTCTATTACTACGTACTATGTGTAAATATTAAGACGTTGCGTGAAGAATAGAGATATCTATATTATATAGGTTTTTATAGGGGCTAGGTCTGTACTGCTGCACGGGCTAGCCGGGTCGGCAAAACCTTCCTCCATCGCGGTCAAGATAAGTCGGTTATATTCCAGCTAATAGCTGACAGCTGTTGCTGGCAGCTGGTTCAGGTATTATAGTAAGGGTGGTGTAGGTGTAGAGGTGTCGCGGTATTACCGTGACAGTACCCCCCTTTTAGTTATGAGCTCCTGCGAGTTAGGTCTTCGTATTATATTCGGGTTATTTATAATCAAATAGCAGTTATTAATACTAGCGTTAGTTAAGGTCGCATATATATTGGCGCGACTAGTAGTCGATAGCAGTATAGAGATCAGGTTAGGTCGCAGGTATATTAGCGCGACCGGTTGTTATCGTATAGTAGTACTATACTAGGAATCGGGTCGGTTTAGTTTATATAGCAGTACCATGCCAGGGATCGGTAGTAGTATTATTACTGGCGTTATATCGGTGCAGTATTGTTGCAGGCGTCTAGGAACATATTTAGATTAAACCCTAACGCCTAATTAAGGATCTAGACGTAATATTGTATTCGGGTCTTATTTATTCAGGTTTCTAGCGTGGTAATCTTCTACAGCAGTTGTCTTAGCAAAGTTACTAGCCGGGTACCATTCTAGGTCGTGATAGCTAGTCTACTTAACTAGGTATTCGTGCCGGCGTCTCCGTCGGTTGTAGCGGAGATCTTCTATTCGCTCGACGAGGTATTCCGGTTCTCCATCAATCTCGATAGGTTCAGGGTTGTGTACTTGTTAACTAGGCAAGTAGTCAGACGACTTGGGTGCTGGCTGTAATAGCGATACATGGAATATAGGATGTATTTTAGCCGATTTGGGTAGCTTTAGTCTATAAGCGTGCGAGGACACCTTCGCGATAACCTTATAAGGGCCTATATTCTTCTAGTTAAACTTTTTCGACGGTCTTCGTATGCGTATATTCCTAGCGTCTAGCTAGACTAGATTACCAACCTGGTAGTTAGGGGCTAGTACGCGCTTGCGGTTAGCGTACTCTTGTTAGAGCGCTTATACTCAGGTGAGTTCTTCTCTAATATACTCTGTAATATCCTTCATCTTATCAACTAGTCTATTAGCTTCCTAGGCTATTAGGGACTATTTTAGCGGTCGATAGATCCCTGTAGGCGGCTCGAAGCCTATTTAAGGGTGCTGGCCAAAGTAGGCTAGAAACGGGGAGACTTTTGTTAATTTAGACACTATGTTATTCACTTTAAACTGCGCTGTTAGCAGCCATTCAACCTAGTTATCTTATTTGTAGCTGGTGTAGGCTTGGAGAACTTGTTCCATCACTGCGTTGGCGTTCTCTATCTAGCTATTAGTCTCTAGGTGGAAGCTAGTTGACATGTATATATCAATTTGTAGCTGTCTGTAGAGCTCTTAGTAGAAGGTAGAGATAAACTATATCCTACGGTCGGACGTAATAGTACGTGGCAGTCTATAGTAAACCTATATATAGTAACAGAACAGTCGGACGACGTTAGGAGCTTCGATTCTTGCATATGGTATCAGGTATCTATACTTGCTAAGCCTATCAACTACTACTATAATATTCGTACAACCTTCTAATTCTAGTAGATCGGTTATAAAGTCTATAGAGATGTTTTAAAACCTTTATTCAGGTATAGGCAACAGTTTTAGTAATCTATAGTACTTCTCTCTAGAAGCCTTACTTCTTCGGCATATATAATAACAGCCTATATATCGTCGTACCGAGTCGAATATCTTTAACTAATAGTACTCGCGCTGGAGTAGTTCTAAGGTCTTTCCTCAACTAGGGTATCCGCCGGACGGCGAGTCGTAGACGGTTTACAGCAGCTTAAGCTTCAGCTCGTCGTAGTCTAGTACTATGAGTTAATCTCAGTAGTATAGTCGGTTGTTGCGCTCTTTATAGTTAGCTAGAGTTAGGAGCTTAGATCGACGGGCTCCTTCTCTTAGTAGCTTTAGGGTATCTTAAATCAGATTATCGTTCGGGTATTCTTCGTCGATAATATCTATAATCGATCGGCCTACTTCTATTTATCGGAATAGTTCAGGGCGAAGTAATATCTGTTTATAACCTCTACGGGCCTCTTCTTATACAGGCTCGTCTTATAACCTTTGAGTTAAGGTATTAGGCTTCTCTCCAAGTTTTCCGGGTCGGTATGTGATGTTGAAGTTAAACCTTAACAGGTATTCTAACTAATAGGCCTGTTAGTAGCTTAGCTGCTTTATTATTGCGAAGTATTACAGGTTCTTATAATTGCTTAGCACTTTTATAGGAAATGCTGCGCCTTCTAATTCGGGCCTCTATTACTTAAAATATCGGATAATCGCGAGCAGTTCCTTATCGTATATCTTATAGTTACCTTTAGCAGGGTTCATACGCTTAGAGAAGTAGGTAACAGGTCTTAGTTTACCGTCAGCGCCTCTCTAGGACAGCACGCCGGCTGTTATAAAGTCGGACGCGTCGGCTTCTACTACTATTAGTAGCTTAGGGTTGAAGTGTCGGAGAATTGGTACAGAGATAAAGGCATCCTTTAGATGGTCGAAGGAATATTAACAGCTATCGTTCCAGTCAAATCGAGTGTTCTTCTTAGTCAGGGCTACTAAGGGGGAGACTTTCCGTAAGAAGTTGCTAATAAATCGTTGGTAGAAGTTCGCGAAACCTATAAAGGCTTAAACATCTTTTATATTCTTAGAATATTTCTAGTTAACAATTGTCTCTACCTTCTTCGGGTCTATATAGATCCCTTCTATAGTAATTATATACCCTAGGTAGGTTACTTCTAACTGGTAGAACTCGTACTTATCTATATTAAGCTGTAGACCATTCGCTCTTAAGGCTTTAAGAACTAGCCAGACATACTGCTTATAATCCTTCAGATTCTTACTAAATATTAGGATATCGTTGATATAGGCAGTACAGAATACGTCGAGGTATAGTCTTAACACGTTATTTACGAAGTGCTAGAATATACTTAGAGCGTTAGCTAGGCTAAAGGGTATTACTAGGTATTTAAACAGCCCGTAGCGTGTATAAAAGGTAGTCTTCTATTCGTCTCCCTTAGCAATCCTTAGCTTATTAAACGCAGCAATAATGTCGAGTTTTATATAGTACTTAGCCTTACTAAGTCAGGTTAATATTTCTTAGATCAGTGGAATCGGGTATCAGTTCTTGATAGTAATAGTATTTAGGGCTCTATAGTCTACGCAGAATTAGAGACTACCTTTAGGTTTCTTTATAAAGATTACGGGTGCAGCTACTAGTAATAAGCTTACTCTAATAAATCCCTTAGACAAGTTCTCGTTAAGGTACTTCTTTAGTACCTTCAACTCATTCTGGGACATCCCGTAGAGTGGACCGAAGCTAGCTTACTTACCGTTCTCTAGTTTAATCTTATAATTGTACGGTCGTCGTTTAGGCAGCTTATCCGCATCCTTATATAAGAAGACGGATAATAGATTGTAGTATTCTTTAGGCACTTTAGTGATAGGGTTAGTATATACCTTTAGGGCTAGAGCCTTATTAATATCAGCTATTAATACAGCGAAGATTTTATAGTTAGGTTGCTAGGAGAGTTAGACTAGCGGTGCAGCGCTTATATAGTATATATCTAGCTATAGCGCGAACTTCAGGTATTCGGGCTTAGATAGGTCCTCTTAGCTATAATCTTCGTCCGAGGTCAGGTCGGTTTTAGTTTTAGGTTCTTTTAACTAGCGCAGTATCTTAGGTAGCTAGTAATTATATCGGGTATAGCTTAATAGGTAGAACTTTAAGCGGCGCTGCTTAGGCTTCGGGCTATATAGAGGTTGTGAATTAGTTGCTTTAGGATCTCCTTTTATATTAGGTTCGGGTAGTTTACGGTCTTTAATAACCGTTTAAGCAGCCTGTTAGCAGACGGCAACGCTAGTAGGTTGTAAGTATCGAGTCAGGCATCGGTTGGCGGTAAAGACCAGCTGTTCGTTCTTGTAGTCTAGGTTTATACGATGCTTATGTATCTATAGCTGTCCTAGAATCAACTGGTGTTTTCCTAGTATGGTTACGTAGAGACGTACTATCTCTGAATGGTTTAGGTGTCGGAGGGTTAGAGTAACTAAGTAGGAGATAGTCCCCCTATAGAGGACTTTTCTATTAAAGCCGGTTAGGTATAGGTTATACGGGAGTTGTATCTTTCGGAGTTTTAGGGTGCGTACGAGGTCTCTATAGATATAGTTATAACTAGTAGCCCCAGTGTTAATAAGAACATTAATATCTTACTAGACTAGGTCTTAACAGATCGAGAAAGGAGCTAGGATCTGGTAGTCCTATAACTATTTCTATAGGGGCTGGTTCTATAGATGTATAGAGATTCGGTATAGGCGCAGTCCCGAGAGGTAACTTACTTCCGGGACGGACCTTTTAGCGACATTCTAGTCGGCGAGACTAGCTGCGTTCGAGAGCGAGAGTAACGGCCTTGTCTATAAGATGACGAGCGTGTCGAGGATCGGTTAGAGGATCGGTCGGAGGATCGAGAGTGGGACCTACGGGGTATAGTAGGGCTCTAAGACCCTTAACGGATTAATAGTAGAGGGGCGCTGCATTCTAGCGAAATATGTCTCTTACTGCTACACTTATAACAGCGTCCTTTACGGCGGCGCCTTTCTTATTCGTTGAAGCCTACAGGCGCGTAGCTAGAAGTATCGAGTTCTATAGCGTTCAGGTCCTTCTAGTAAGTAGTATAATGCTTCGGTTGTTTGCGGTAGTTGCTGGGCAGGTAATATAGGTTAGTATCGTACAGGGAAATCAGGTTAGCGTAGTCGTTCAGGGTGCCAGGTATCGTAATACCAATTATGGCACGGCGGAGCTCATTAGAGAGAGAACGTCGAAGATATGCGATTTGTCCGGTCTTGTTCAGTTTAGTGTCTGCAATCAGGCGTCGGAATTTAGCAAAGTGAGTAGGGAACCTGCTTTAGCCTTACTTTAAGGTCTCTAGCTTACTCTATACTGTAGTCTCTTTATTCCGGTCGCCATAGGTAGATTCTAAGAAGGCGACCAAGCTGTCTACAGAGTTGATACCCTTATCTATTAATAGGTCAACTAATGTTGCTAGGTCTCGTTTTAGGCGGGAATAAGTATATAGAAGGCGGGTACGTTCGGTTGGGTATCGGTCAGCGTTTCCTTCTAGTTTATAGCAGAGCTTCCTAATAAAGTATGAAAGCTCTAAGCGTTTACTAGAGAATATTAGAGGGTCGGGTAAGCAGTCGGAACGGAAATGCGGGTCGTACGTAGTTTTAGACGGATTAGGAGTTAACGCAGACATCTGTTTAGAAGCTAGGGTTGCAGGCTAAGTCGGGCTAAGGGCGGGTGATAGTTCTATTACTGTTGATATGCCAGTAGCTAGTAGAGGGGTAGCCGTTTAGCGGCTACTAAATTCCCTTCGTATCGCTTTAAGGTCTGACTTATAGCAGTTCTCCTGGGTTACTAAGGCCTCTGCTAGCATCTCGTTCTTCTGCTATAAAAAGTCCAGCTTGCCCTAGATCTCTTTAAATATACTAACGAGCGCGTTCTCGTCTATAGTATATAATAGTAGATAACGCAACATAATATTACGGACGCTTATGTATAGTTGGTTAATCGCACTTTAGGCAGTTAACTCTATTACTACGTACTATGTATAAATATTAAGACGTTGCGTGAAGAATAGAGATATCTATATTATACAGGTTTTTATAGGAGCTAGGTCTATGCTGCTGCACGGGCTAGCCGGGTCGGCAAAACCTTCCTCCATCGCGGTTAAGACAAGTCGGTTATATTCCAGCTAACAGCTGACAGCTGTCGCTGGCAGCTGGTTCAGGTATTATAGTAAGGGTGGTGTAGGTGTAGAGGTATCGCGGTATTACCGTAACATAGATAAATAGTATTATATATAAGGCTGATAGGTTATAGTTATAAGTATATAATATATAGGCTAGAAAGAAGCTGTAGGTAGATATTAAGGATAGTAATATTATATCGCGGATGCGGTTAATAGAGTTATTTTTAGAGCTAGAAGTTAAAATTATTAATATTAGGTTATTAAGTAGTAATTTAGTTAGTAGACTTTATAAGTTATATACTATTTAAGTTTATTATTTATAGATAGAATTATTACTTAGTAAAACTAGGGGTATAATAGTATTAAATAACTTTAGTAGTTCTAGTATAGTTACTAAAATAAAGCTAGGTATTAGTAAGAATAGGTTATTACTATTATCTAGTTATATTAAATTAGATAATATAGAGTTTTATAATTATAGTAATAGATTTATAGGTAGATTTAGTATAGATAGATTATTAAATTTTAAGAATAGGTTTAGTAGTATAGAGATATAAGTTTTATAATTAAGATATTATAGAAGTTTAATTAGATATATTATAAGAAGTTTTAGAAGTATAAATTTAAGTATAGTAGTATTATAGATTAAAGTTATTTTAGAAGGTAGTATTTAACTTAAAAAGTATAATTCTCTTAAGAAGAGTTTTTAGAAGGCTATATTATAATTCTACTAATTTCCGTAAAATTCTTAAGAGACTATATTACTATTAATAAGAAAAGCCTTAAGAGGCTGTATTAGAGAAGAAAAGAAATTCTCGGGAGAATATTATTAATAGGAAATTCTTAAGAGAGTATATTAGGTAAGTAGTATAAGGGTATAGTAGTATAGAAAGACTAGCTATAGGAAGGTAGTAGAGTAGTAATCTAAACTTAGTATACTATTATAATTCCTTTAGTATGCGAATATAGAGTATATAGAATATTTTACTATATACTCTTATATACAGTAGAGTATAGAGTATATATTACTAATATATAGTAGAGGAATAAAATTCTAAAGTAGTACTATATAAGCTATAATAACTAGAAGAAATATAAGGCTAAATAAGCTAGAGTAATTAGAAGGAATAGTAGGCTAAAGTATAGCTAGAACAGTAATAGAGGGGGTATAAAAGCTAGAAGTTAAGGGGGTCTCTAGGATTAAGATTAATTAAGTAACTATAAGTTACGGAAGAAGTTATATAGATATTATAAGCTAGATAGTATAACTCTTATATCTTAAAAGGAATAGGCTATATAATATAACCTTTTTATTCTAGAGCGGACTAGTATTAACTAGATAGGTTTTTTTCTTTATTTAGCAGCTTATAGTAGTAGTACTACTATATTACCTTATATTATCTTATTATATAGATCTTTTAGGTTGTAAAAGATAGTATAACTATTTTTATATAGCTTTTTTTCTATAGAATATAAAATAGAGTAGATATAATTTTAGTAGATGCTAGTTAAGCGGATGTAGTATTAGTCTATAAAATAGTAGTAGTATCCGGAGGATAGTATTATATTATATAAAGGAGGCGTATAGTTGTAGTAGAATAGATAGTAGAAGAAGTAGACTTCTTTCTTTTTTACTATTATTATATTATTCTATTTATAGAGTATTTTCGTGTTATATAATTATATAGAAAGCTAGATAGAGTAGTTATAGTTTTAGTATATTTTAGATTTCTAGAATAGATATAGTTAAAGGAATTTTACTATTATTAAATTAATAATACTAATCTAGTATATTTAGTAGAAGTAATAAATTTAAATCTAAGGTTTATTATTACTTTAATAATATTAGTTATATTATTTTTAGCGTTTATAGTAGTAATATAAAGAGTTATAGCGCGTTTAGTTATTTATAAAGTAGTATTATAAAAGAGAGTAGTATAGTAGAATAGGTTAAAATAGAAGAGTTAGTAGTATTAGAGAGAGATACAGTTGCTAGAGTATAGGAAAGAATTAGTTAAGGATAGAATATATAAGTATATTTATATTAAGTATAGGGATATTTCTAAATAATATTATTAGTATAAGTAGTAGTATTAGTTTAATATTAGAGTAGAGAAGAAATATATAGAAGATTATTAATAAGAAAAGAGTTTTTAGGAGAGTATATTATAACGATTTAGGTAACTTTCTCGGAGGATTATATTAGGATTTTCTTAAAATTCTTAGAAGAGTATATTAGAGAAGAAAAGTTCTTAGGAGACTATATTAAATTATTAATAAGAAAAGCTTTAGCAGGCTATATTACTATTAATAAGAGAAGAGTTCTTAAGAGTTTATAATAATTTCCTTAAGAAATTCTTAGGAGACTATATAAAACGCTAAATAAGTAAGGGGAGTAAGTAGTAGAGTAGGATAGGATAGATAGCTGCCGGAGGGGGCTTAGTAGTAATCTAGTCTTAGTATACTAAACGTATAATAGTACCTTATAATTTCTTTAGTATATAAATATAAAGAATATAGATTAATCTATAGCTAATAGACTATACTATAAATTCTATAGTATAGCTTACTAATATATATATTAGAGGAATAGATATTCTAAAGTAGTACTATATAAGTATAAAAAGAGTAGCAGCTCTTAAAAATACTAGATATAACTAGAGTAGTAGTAGAGAGGGTATATAGTAGATACCAGGGGACTCTATAGATATAGGGTATCTAAGTAGTAATAAGTATTAGAAGGATAGGCTATATAATATAGCCCTTTTAGTCTTAATAGAAGCTAAAATAGAGGGTATAATATATAGGAGGCCTATACTTTATATTATATTTTCGGTTATTTATTATAATCTTTAATATCTATTATAATTTTCCCTACTATATTAGGAATTATTATTTACCTTTTCTTAGCGTCTTATAATAGAATTAGTAGAGGGGGAGAGATCCCTCCTAAATATATTACTTATAAAGTTGTAGCTAGATATTTTAGAAGAGGTATATATATTTACTATATTAATAGCGTTACAAGGTATATTATATAACTAGAGGAATTTAGTAGATAGAAACTTTTCAGTTTAATTAAAAAGGTAACTAGTTAGTATATAACTTACTATATTTAATAGAATAGAATATAAACTATCTTTTCTTAGTAATTATATATAGGGTATATATTAGAGAGGCTGTAAGATATTCTTAGTACTGAGTTTAAGTCTATATAGAGCTAGTAGATAATAGTATATTAGTTATATATAGTATAGCCTAAAATAGAGTATATTAGTATCTAATATATAAGAGCGGAAAGCTTTCTTAAAATAAGTATAGTAGGAAAGGATGCGGTTAGTATTATAAGAGAGGTATTAGAGTACCTCTACCTCGGTCGTATCTAGTTATAAAGGTTAGATATTCTTTATAGTATAAATTTAGAGGAATATATTATATATTTATTATATAGTTAAGTATAGAAGTATAAAGATAGTAGATATAGGTATTATAGCTATAGGTTAGTTAGTTAGTATAGACGGTATATAATAATAATTAGTATTTTTATTGTAAATAAGAAGTATAAATAGTAATATTAGGTTTAATTAATAGAAATAGTATATAGATAAATAGATACTATAGATTTTTAGGGGTGTATCTATATAGTAAGAATTACTAATAGATAGGAGTTATAGATATAGTAGGAGAGATTAACAATAGAAGGTAGTAGTTAAGTTATTATTATACTATATAGAGTAGAGGACTATATAAGATATAAGAAGAGAATAGATAGATTAATAAATAGATTTATAGATTAACTATATATATATAAAGTATTATAATTCTACTAATTTCCCTAAAATTCTTAGAAGAGTATATTATAATAAAGTTCCTAAAATTGTCGAGAAACTGTATAATTCTTTTAAAAAGAAATTCTCGAGAGAGTATATAAGGGAGATTAATTATAGAGAGAATAGTTAAAAGGGAGATATATTAGGTAAGTACTATAATATAGCAGTATAATCTAGTCTTAGTATACTATTATAATTCCTTTAGTATATAAATATAGAGGATATAGATTAGTCTATATCTAATAGTATACTCTATATAATAAAGAGTATAGCTTGCTTTATAAGTATAAAGAGAGTAGCAGCTTTTAGAGATGCTAGTTAAGTAGAGTAAACAAGTACTAAAGGTAAGTAAGAGAACTAGGTAAATATTCTAGAATTCTATAAATATAGAGCTATATAAGCGGATATAAGTTATAAATATATAGGCTATATAGTATAGCCCTTTAGATCTTAGATAAGATAAGTATTTTAGAAAGGCTTTATTTCTCGTATATTTTATTACTTTATATAACCGTCAGCGTCTTAGTATAATTTTCCCTACTATAATAGGAGGGAAATATCTATTTCTTTTTATTATATAGTATTTTTATAATCTATTAACTATAGTTATATTTAGTAAGTTACTAGTAGAGCTATATATCTAGAAGAAGTATATAGATAGTAATCTTTTAGTTTAGTTATATTAGTAACCTATTAGTATTTTTTTAGCTTTATTTAATAGGACTAAAACGGAGCTCTAGTTTATATAGGACTATATATATAGTAGATATAAGATAATAGTTATAATATTTATATAATATTAACTCTAGATAGAGTTAGTAGAGAACTATATCTTAGTTATATATAAAGTTACTCTAGAGAAGGTATAGTATTATTTTACGTATAAGAGTAGGACCCCCTCTAAAAAATATAGATAAAAGTATTATATAATATATTTATAAAATAAAGAAGCTGTAATATCTTTATATTAGCTATATCTAATAGTAAAGATATATAGTTGTTTATATTATTAGTATAGATAGTAGAGTTTAATATTTATAGTATAGTTAAATATAGAGAGGTAGAGATAGTAGGTATAAAAATTAATACCGCGGGTTAGTTAACGGATATAGAATATTTATAGTAATAGTATATATTCTAGTATATAGTTTAGTAAGGTAATAGTAGATATATCTAATAAGGATAATAAATAGTTTAGAAGCTATTATAAATTTAAGAGGGTATACCTATAAAATAAATATAATTAGTAGACGGGAGTTATAGATACTATAAGAGAGATTATAGACTAGAATAAGCGGATACAGCTGTAGTTAAGTTATTTTTATACTATAGTATAGTATTATAAGAAGAGTATAGATAAAGAATAGGTATATTAATATTGTACAAGAGTTTTCTTAGGAGACTATATTATAATTCTACTATAGATTTCTGTAAAATTCTTAGAAGACTATATAATTCCCTTAAAAAGGCTTAGAAGATTATATAATAATTTTAGTAAAAATTCTTAGGAGAATATATTAGGTTATTAATAAGGAAGAAAGTCTTAGGAGAGTATATAATAACTTTCCTAAGCTTCTTAAGAGGCTGTATTATAATAAAGTCCCTAAAATTCTTAGAAGGCTATATAAGAGAGAAATTAGCTATAGGGAGAATAGTTAAGAGGGAAATATATTAGGTAAGCGCTGTAGTATAGTAGTATAATCTACTCTTAGTATACTATTATAATTTCTTTAGTATATAATCTAGAGTATATAAAGTATTTTACTATATATCTATATACCTAATAGAGCGAAGAGCGTATTTACCTAATATATTAGAGTAACTAAAAGGAATAGAAGGCTAAGTAAGTAAGAGTAGACTTGTACTAAAGGTAAGTAAAAGAGTAGAGTAGATATCTAGGGGAGGATAGAAGTCTAACTTACCTAAATAGAGAGTAAATTATAAAATATAGGTTAGATAGTATAGCCTATTATAATCTAGATAAATTATAGTTAAGATAGAGTATATAGTTAATTTCTATTACTCTATATAGCCTTTAGAGTCCTTCTATAATTTTCACGCCATATTAGTAGAAAAAAATCTCTTATTTTCCCTTTATTTTTTTAGTATCCTATAATAAAGTTAATAGAAGAGGAAGGTTTCTCCCTTTAATTAGTTATTATAAGTAGAGCTATAGATTTATATAGAATAGTATATTCTAAAAGTAAAGATTTTAGTTAATTTAATTTAATTAATATATATAATATTTACATTTTATTTTAATATAGAATTATAATTAGAGAGAGACTTCTATTATAGTAGTACAGGGGTAGTAGTATTATCGGTTATATAGAGGAGTTTAATAGAAGTCTACTATATTATTTCTTTTTAAGAATAGAGGTTTTTTTATATAGTAGTATCGGTTTTTCTATTTAATATATAATCTCTAGTAAGAAAGTTAAAATAGAATAGAAGTAGAGCGAGAGTTTATTAAAGTATTTTCTACTAGTACAGCTTTTTTTAGCGGTTTATTACGGTTATTTAGAGAAGGTTATATATTATAGTTAATAGAGGTTTTAGTTAATTTTAGTCCGGTTAAAAGAGAATAGATACTATAGTTAGGTAATTCTAAATTATTTATAATATATAGGTATTAGCTGGAAGTAGTAATATTATAACCTTATACTATTTCTAGAGGGTAGTAATAATAAGAGTTTTATTTAACTAGGTTAGTATTTAAGAAGTAAAAGTAGTTATATTCTTAGAAGAGTTTAATAGTTATAGTTAGATTATAATTAGTTAGTATAAAAGAAGAGTAGTATTTATATTATATAAATATTTTAAGAAGTCTATAGGTTGTTTTTATTAATTATATAGTAGAGTATTATTAATAAAATATTCTTTATATGTTATATTATTTTAGAAAGATATATTAGTTTAGGAGGTTATATAATAATTTTCCTAAAATTCTTAGGAAGATAAGTAGAAAAATAGTAGTAAAAGAATTCTTAGAAGAGTATATTATAATAGAGGAAAGAGTTCTTAGAAGAGTATATAATTCCCTTAAAAAGGCTTAGAAGAGTATATTAATAAGGGAAAGTTATTAATAAAGAAAGCTTTAGAAGGCTGTATTACTATTAATAGGAAAAGAGTTCTTAGGAAGCTAAGGTAGGTTATATAAGTAAGGGGAGCGAGCGGTAGAGAGAGCTGTATTAGCCGCTGGAAAGGGGCTAAGAGAGAGTAATCTAGTCTTAATATACTAAACGTACGATAGTATCTTATAATTTCTTTAATATATAAATATAGAAAATATAGATTAATCTATATCTAATAATATACTTAATATAGTATTAGATATAGCTTGCTTTATAAGTATAGAAGGCCTAGAGGGTATATAAGTACTAAGTAAGCTAGAGTAACTAGAAGGAGAGGAAGGCTAAATATATATAGAGCGACTAGAAGGGAGTATAAGTACTTTATATAGCTGGAAGGTCTTAGAGGGTATAAAATACCTCTTTATTTAGTCTAATTAGATAACTATAAAGAACCTTAGGATTGGAGCTATATAAATAGATATAAGTTATAGAGTAAGTAATAGAATATAGGCTAGATAGTATAGTCTATTATATTCTAAAGGAGTTAATACTAATAGAATAGTTTTTATATAGTTTAGAGGATATAGTATATTTAGATTTCTTACTAGTTATAATTTCTAACATCTAATTTATTATATTTATTATAATAGCTGTAAAAATCTATTCTATATAACAGCGCAAGTAAAATAATGGATCTAAATGCGGTACGAATCCACTCAGAGGTATATAGGAGTATGTAGGGGATTAGGAACCTGGAAATTCTATTAACACCTATAGGCCTTGTACGAAAGGATATAGAAGAACTACTAAGCTACTTATAAGGGAGTGTGCAACTATATACGGAAGGGAAAAGGGGTAGAACTGGGGGTAGAATAAGAAAAGCAAAAAGCTTTAGGATAAGGTTGTATATAAAGCTTTTCGTGGAACGATTTCTTTGCATTATTATACTACCCCCCTCCTTATAGGCTGATAGTCCCTATCTACACTGGTTCGGGAGGGAATCGGGGCTATTATAGATAGGTTCCAGTATAAAGAAATTTCTTTAAGAAGGTATTTACTGGTAAGAGCTAATATACGCGGTTGCCTATAGAGATGCGTTTATTAATATAATATTAAGTAAGGTTTTCGCGGTAAGTATAATTAACCTATATATCGGCTGGTAACTACTATCGTAACAGTTTATTAATATTGCAATTTCGTCGCGTATAGTAACAAGTGTTTACTAGCCTTAGTATATTACTAGGTTGCTGTTAACTAAGCTTCCTTAACTAAATAATAACTTCTACTCTGTACGTATTGTTGCGCGTCCCTAGAACTATTAATTATTAAAGTATTACTAACACCTTATAGAAAAATTAATTAATATACTACTCCGCCCGCCTCTTAGAGCCTCTTTAAAGGCCTTCTAAATTATCTACCTTTAAACTATATACGCGCTCGCCCGCGGGCGGTATATAATATTTTTCTTTTAGTCTCTAAGATTAAAAAAATGCGAGTATTACACCTTATAAAATAAAAAGTACAACCCCGTATAAATCGCATCTAATACTAGTAGGGTACTTACTACTAACGTACTTATAGATCCCCTCCTACTATAAGAAGGAGTTTCTAGTCCTCCGGGACTATCTTAAACTATAGGTAGCGGCCTAATACGCAGGGGATAAGGAGGATAAAAAGGTAGCCTTTAAGGCTATTTCGGAGTCCGCTTACAGTCTAGCACTTATAGCCTAGGTTGTAAAGAGTTAGGAAGATAGCCTTCCTATAGCCAGTATCCAGGTAGCTTTATTCTACTAGAGTATTAAGTTGCTCCGTCGGGTTTCGGCCCTAGAAGCTCTAGTATCTAGCCTTTAAGCTGACATCGCGGCGCTCTCAGGCGGCTAAGAATAAGATAGAGGGGGTTTAGGGGGAGTCTGGAGGGAAAGAAGGGGAAGGAGGGTAGAGGAGAAGAGGACTAGAGAGGTATCTAACAGCTTACTATTAGACCCTCTAGATTCTATAGAGGAGTAATTTCGGGCCTGTACTTTAGTTTTTAAATCTACTACTCAACTCTTATACGTTATTATCTACCAGATAATCTATATTCTCTATACTATCCTTATATACCTTAATCTATTTAGTCAGGGCTCTTAAGGGTCCTAGCTAATTCGGATACTTATTATAAAAAGCTCTTAACTTATAAGGCGAACCTATAAAATTTAAGGCTTTATACTAGACCGGGTTAGGATTATATCCTACCTATTTTATACAGTATTTAAGGGTCTTATAATACAGCTTACTAGCCAGTATTTCCTCAACTTCCCACTCTTCTACCCTCTTAATAGCGATAGCGGGTGGTTTTAGAGCTTCTTATCCTGGTAGAAAGTCCTAGGGGTTTTTATATAGTAGGTTTGGTGCGAAGATATTATATATTCTCAACCCTAGAGGTAGCTGTAGATAGTATAAGTTTCCAACCTATTCTAGTACTTTAAAAGGGCCCTCCTATTAATCGGATAGCTTTTAGCTTAGTCTCTAGACCGTAAGGTTCTTAGTATTTAGGTAGACTATATTACCAATCTACTAATTAATTAGTTACTAGTAACAGTTAATAATAGATTGTATACAATCCTAAGCCTTCTTAATATTAGCCTTTATAGTTTCCTAGGCTATATATATACGAATTACTAGAGCTAAAGCGTTTTTATAATTTAATTTATCTGTTATAGTAATAGGATTAATAGAATATTTCCAATCCTAACTCTAATAGGGCTTAGATCTGTATAGAATCTAATATAGGGATATTCCGATAATTATATAGGGTAGAGTTGCTTGTACTTAGTTAATTATAAGTAATAGAGAACTCTAGTTATTCTAGTAGAAGGATACGAAAGGGCGCAGTTTCTAATCGATATACTTGTTTATAATCTCTATCTATCCGTTAGTCTCTTTATAATAAGTAGTAGATAGTTTAATCTTTACACCTAAAATATAGCAGAATTCGGACTAGAAACTAGATATAAACTAAGGTTCTTAGTCTAAAATAATTGTTTCGGGCGTATAGCTAAAGCGGTATATCTATTAAATAAACAATTCGGCTATTCCCCTTACGTTAATTATATAATAGTAGGGGATAGATACCGCTTATTTAGACAGGCGATCGATTACTACTATAATCTAATTGTATCCGGACTTATCTATAGGGAAATTCTTAAAGTTAATATACAGGTACTATATTAGTTAATTTAGTATAGGAAATAGGTAGATAAAACCTAGGGTTCGGGTTTATATCGGATAAACTTTATAGTATAGAATGCAATTCTATATATATTATTTGCAAGTAGCCTTTATACCCTTCTAGTAGTACTTCTAGGATAGTAACTAATAGGTTTTAGTAGCACTTAGGTATGCGGAGGATACTTAGTTATAAGCCTCTTATATAAGTCGCGTGTAAAGGCCTAAATCTAATAGAATATATAAGCGATTGTTGTAGAGGAGTAGTCTATTCTCTATCTAATACTTGTAGGGTAGAAGTATACGTTCCTGCGCGAAGGAGGCTCGGTTTTCCTATAATAATGTGTTAATTAACTCTAGAGAGTCTAGTAATATAACCTACTCCTAGCCTTTAATAACATTTAGTATAGCCGCTTAAGTTATTATTTAAGTAATATAGGACTAAACTAATTTAGCATTAATTTGGGGGTGAAGTTAATATAGTCTGAGTAGGACTCTCAACCGGTTGTCGGTTTAAGCTGCTTTTAAGTTTTCCATATCTTATTCGTAATAACTGAGGATGTCTACTCTAGTATTATTCTTATCTAGAGTATATTTGATTCGGAACTAATACTAAACTAATTCCTCAGTCTAATAAATTTAACAAGTATTAAGTACCTTTATAATTATAAAATATTTGAGTAAGCAATAATTGGTGTATACTAGAGTCCTAGTAGCTACCAAAGTAAGTTCTACCCTCTATTACTTAAATATAGTAATAATTGCGAACAGTTTCTTATTATAGATCTCCTAGTTCAGTTCTAAACCGGATAGAACCTTACTATAGAACGCTATAGGGTACTATTTTCCGTCGGAATATTTCTATAATAGTACTCCTGTAACTACTCTATTAGAGGTATTAGTTTCTATTTTTATTTCTAACGCAGGGTTAAAGTAGTAGAGAGTAGGTATACTTAACAGGGCTGACTTCAATTTCTTAAAGGTAATATCACATTCTAAAGTCCATATAAAAGGGGTTATAGGGCTCTATAATACGATAATTGGCTTTGCGACACGCGAGAATTCCGGTATAAACTATTAGTAGAATCCAGTAAAACCTAAGAAGGATTTTACACCCATTATAGTAGTAGGTA